>JBBYHO010116519.1:0-33296 GCA_038382025.1 Adansonia gregorii | reverse complement strand
ATTCTTTTTCCCATTTCTTCTATGCTTTTGCTTTTGTAGAGAAATAGATATATTTGATCAAGATTCAGAGGTTAATTTTGAACAGACTATATGCTCAAACGAGGTCAATCTTGAAGAAGATGTCAATAATCATATCTTACCTCTTGATTTGTTAAAAATAATTAAACGAGACGATGAGTGCATAATACCCATGAAGAGTCCACTAAGATTATCAATTTAGGGAATGATGAAAATGATAAGAAAGAGATAGAATAGGAACTATCACACCAAAGAAGATCTGATAAGTCTACTGTAGGAATTTTGAGACATCTTTGCATGGTTATCAAGACATGCTAGGATTGAATACAGAGATTATGGTTCATAAATTACACTTGAAGCTGGAATGCAAACTAGTTTAACAAAAGCTCAAGGGAGTGAAACCAGAGATTTTGAAGATAAAAGAAGAGGTTAAAAAGTAATTTGAATCTGGATTTCTGAAGATGGTAAAATATCCAGAGTAGGTTACAAACATTGTACTGGTTCCCAAAAAAGATGAAAGAGTTAGAATGTGTGCAGATTACAAGAACCTTAATCGAGTAAGCCCAAAAGATAACTTCCTCTTCCCCCATATAGACACCCTAATTGATAATACTATAAAAAACTATTTATTTTCCTTTATGGATGGATTTTTGGGGTATAACCATATTAAAATGGCTTTGGAGGATATGGAGAAGACCACATTTGTCATAATGTGGGGAATATTTTGTTACAAAGTAATGCCATTTGGGTTGAAGAATGCAAGAGCAACTTACCAAAAGGTAATGGTTACCCTATTCCACGATATGATCCATAAAGAAATTAAAGTGTACGTTGATGACATGAATGCTAAGTCCCCTCAAGATGAAAGTCATGTAGCAGACCTGCAAAAGTTGTTTAAAAGGTTTAGAAAATATCGATTAAAGTTGAACCTAATGAAATGTACATTCAGAGCCAGGTCTAAAAATTGTTAGGTTTTGTTATAAGCGAAAGAGGAATTAAGGTTGATCTGGATAAGATCAAAGCTATACAAGAGTTGTCATCCCTACGTTTGCCAAAAGAAGTGAGAAGTTTCTTGGGGAGATTGAATTTCATCACTAACTCATGGATAAGTTTAATATGATTTTTTGACTTTTGTGAAAACAAGATCCTAGTGAGTTGGATAGTGAATGCCAAAATGCTTTCAAAAAAGTTAAGCAAATTTTCTATAATCCATCAACATTGGTACCACTTGCTTCAGGACAACCTTTGATCCTGTATTTGTCAGTGTTCAAAATATCTATGCGCTGTGTTAGGGTAGCATGATAAGACTGGGAAGAAGGAGTAGGCAATCTATTACCTCAGTAAGAAATTTTGGATTATGAGGTAAATTGTTCTCATATAGAAAAGATATGTTGTGCTTTAGGCTAGACAGTGAAAAGGCTCTAATAGTACATGTTGTATTATGTTACATGGCTGATCACCAAAATAAACCCAATCAAATATCTGTTCAAAGAGCTAGCTTTATCAGGAAGGATATCTAGGTGGCAAGTTCTACTATCCGAATATGATATCATTTATGTAAGCCAAAAGGCGATCAAAAAAGTGCCATTAGTGAATTCTTAATAAGCCAGGCATTTGATGATTATCAGCCATTGGATTTCGAATTCCCTCATAAGGACTTGATGAATATTATGGTTGAAAAAGAAGAAGAGTCATCAAAAGGATCTACATGGAAAATGTATTTTGATTGAGCATCAAACACATTGGGGCATAAAATTGGCATAATTTTAATATCTCTAAAAGGGGATTATTACCCTTTTACAGTCAAGAGAATTTTTGATTGCACCAATAATATGGCAGAATATGAGGCATGTATTATAGAGCTTCGAGTAACATTAGAAAAAAAGGCCCAGGTATTGAAAGTCTATAGAGATTCAACCTTGGTAATTTACCAACTATGTAGAGAATGGGAAACGAGAGACCCAAGGTTGGAGCATTATAAAAAAATTAATTCTAGAATTACTAGAAGAATTCAAAGAAGTAGACTTCATTCATCTGTTCTATGATGACAATCAAATGGCAGATGCTCTAGCCACCTTAGTTTCGATGTTCAAAGTAAACAAGGGGTAAAAGGTGACACTTATTGAAATGAATATTTATGAATTCCCTGCATACTGCCATAACATTAAGATTGAGGTAGATGGCCTTCCATGGTATCAGGATATAAAAAATTATTTGAAAGATCGAGCATATCTGTCAAATTCCTCAGAAACTTATAAGAGAACCTTAAAGAGGTTGGCACTGAATTTTGTCTTAGACAGAGAAATTTTGTATAATAAAAGTTTGGACCAAACATTGCTAAGGTGTGTTGATGCTTTGGAAGCAAAAAAATTAATAAAAGAAGTACATGAAAGGGTTTATGGGATTCATGCCAACAGACATAAGATGGCAGAATAAACCATGAGATTGGGCTATTTCTGATGACTATGGAGAGTGACTGTATAAAGTGCACCCAAAAATGCCATAAGTGTCAAATCTATGCTAGCAAGATTCATGTCCTACCCTTACCGTTACATGTCATGATCATGCCATGGCCTTTTTCTATATGGGATATGGATGTCATTAGACCCATTATTCCTATAGCCTAAAACCAACATCATTTCATCTTGGTGGCCATTGATTATTTCACCTAATGGGTGAAAGTCACTTTTTTTGCATACGTCACTAGATTAGTGGTGATTAAATTTCTAAAGGCGAATATCATTTGTAGATTTGAGGTCTCTAAAATAATTATAACGGATAATGCCTCCAACTTGAATAATAAATTGAGGATGAAGGTTTGTACCCAACTTAAAATCTCTCATTATAATTCAATCATATATCGTCTAAAGATGATTGGGGCCGTAAAAGCTACCAATAAAAATATTAAGAAGATTATGGGAAAAATGGTGAAGACTTATAAAGATTGGCATGAAAAGCTTTCATTTGCTCTCATTACTTATCGAACCTTAGTACGGACCTCGACTAGGGTAACACCTTACTCACTGCTGTATGGCACAGAGGAAATACTACTAATTGAAGTTGAGATCCCATCACTTTGAATTTTAATGGAGACCAAATTTGAAGAATCTAAATAGGCACGAGATCGATAGGAACAATTAAACTTTGTTGAAGAAAACAGGTTGAAAGCGATCTAGCATGGGTAAATGTACCAGAAAAGGATGATAAACTATGATAAGAAAATTTGTCCAAGATAATTTCATGAAGAAGAATTGTGCTGAAGAAAATCCTCTTGATACAAAAAGATCCACAAGACAAATGGGCACCTAATTGGGAAGGGCCCTATACGGTTTACAAGGCATTCTTAAAAGGTACATTAATCTTTACCAAAATGGACAGAGATATCTTGCCAAACCCCGTCAATGCGAATAGTGTAAAAAAATACTATGCTTAAAAAACAAAAAAAAAGAGAAAAAAACAAAAATCGAGCAAAAACCTGAACAGGGCATTCGATTAAAGTCGATTAAAGATGAGGTTTCGAGTCAAAAACTTAAAAAGGTGGCTCAAGCAAAGAAAAAATGATCAAATCATAGGCATGATATGGTCAAACGTACCTCTAAAAGATAGATCTACACAGAAGCAAATATTTTATTTAAAAGAAATCTTTAAAGATCTAAATTTAGTTGTCCAGACCTTTTCTTTGACATTTACCATTATCTTTGTGATTCTCTTCTTAGGCATTTTACAAAATTTGTTTGTAAAAAAACCAATATTCTACTTTCTTTCCTTAAAATGCAACCTCTATTGGGCTATTTTTATTATCGTGCTAACGTTTTTGCTAATGACAATTAATGACTTAAAGAAATAAAGATTGAGTGAAATAGATAACAGACTAATTTCTTTGAGTTACTCTGGAATGAGGTTAAAACGTTATGAGAATCTTGGTTCACGTCTTAATTCCTTCGAACATTCTAGGAAACGTTAAGGGTGGATAACTAATAGTCTTAGATGGAATTCTGACAATGGAGGAAACTTAACCTTTTAAAAGATATTCATTATTTTGTTTTGACTAGTAAGGGAGTTGATGGAAATGTCAGGTCCTTGTTACATTTTGAAAACCACAAATGGATCGAGGCAGCGACACCTCGCACATTTCCAATCATATCCTTTTTCTTCTAGATGGTATTAATGCATCACAAAGTCCTATGTTCTCTCGAGGTAAGGACTTCACCCGCATTTCTAATCATATCATTTTTCCTCAACAACTAGATGGTATTAATGCATCACAAAGTCCTATTTTCTCTTGAGGCAAGGACATTGCCCACATTTCAAATCCTATCTTTTTTCTTCAATGATTAGATGGTATTGATGCACCCGTACATTCCTAATCATACCATTCTCTTTCAGCCACTAGATAATGCAAGTGTATTATAATCAAAATTCCTAAGAGGGCAAGAATAATTGTTTCTATATATATAGCGTTATATTCAAGACTAGCCCCTTACGCCAAAAAGATTTTCACACTTTATAAATATGTTTTTAGGCTTGTGAAGTGGGTTGAATCATGATTAAAAAAATGAATGAAAAATATAAAAACAAGGAATAAATCCAATCATGAAAATCCAAGCACATTCATCATGCATCCACGTTCATAATTATGTAATTCACAGGTTTAAAGCAATAAAGCAAGAAAAAACTATCAAAATGGAAATTGCTTCAAAATCAAAAAATAAGTTAAGCTTTGCTTAAAGATCTCAAATATTATATTACCTTAACCTTATTAAGGTTTGTTTCCAATTAACTGTACTCAGTCAAATTCTTGCTTACTTGGCTATACTCAATCAAGTATTGCTACATTTTACTTGGTCAAATTCTCTTTTCTTTTCGTTTGACGTGATGGTTTAGCCCTGGTAAAACTTTTTTTCACTTCTATTTGACATGATGGTTTAGCACTAATCAAAATTTCTTCTCACTTCTGTTCAATGTGATAGTTTAGCCCTAATCAAACTTTTTTCACCTCTGTTTGATGTGATGGCTTAGCCCTAGTCAAACTTTCTTTTCCTTTAATTTGATGTGATAGTTTAGTCCTGGTCAGACTTTTTTTTTCACTTTCATTTGATGTGATGGTCTAGCCCTGGTCAGACTTTCTTTTCACGTTCGGTTGACATGATGGTTTAGCTTTGGTCAAACCATTTTTCATTTCGTTTAACGTGATGGTTTAACCCTAGTCAAACTTTTTTCACCACCATTTGACATAATGGATTAGCCCTGATCAAACTTTCGTTTCACTTTCATTTAATGTGATATGTGTGTTCTAATATATATGTTCATATCTTGTTTTTCTTATACTTTATGGCCCAAATGAAATGGTGTCTATTTGGTTTTTGTAATATTCCTGATTCTCAACAACGGACAAATAGGGGCAGCTGTAGACACCTAATTTCATCCAAGCTATCTGTTCCCAAAAGTTCCAAGTATTTGAGAACGGAAATGTAATGGCCACTCTGTTGAAGGTCAATTTTCACCAAAACGGTTTCACATTTTTGTAATTTTAATCAGACATATGTAAATAACTATATATACACATGATGAAAAAATCAATTTTCTCAAGTAAAAAGGACAAATCCGTAAAGGAAAAACTTTTGTTTTTGAACAAGTTCTTGACAAATTTTGGAAATTACCTCTACGCATGATCTCACGAGTAATTTTTCTAATTTTAGGAATTTCTAAAGATTTTTTTGAAAAACCTAAGAAATTGGTGACCAGATATTTTTACAGACACTGATATGATTTTTTGTCGATTCTCACCCCAAAAATCATAAATATTCAAGAAAAAATATGTATTGGCATTTTTATCATAAAGTGTCAAACTATAAATTTTATAAATTAATTTTGAATTTTGTAGTCTTTCGAGTATCATGCTCGTGAATTTTACTTTTGGTTCTTGTTGATCTAATTTTAAAATTTTACAAGTTCATTTTCTTCACCTTAGAAATTAATGTTTTGAATAATATGTGGTCTTGAATTTGTTTTGCTTCAGTGTCAATGAAATTCCATAATTTTTTCGGTATTGAAAGATAAGTTTTTCTTTACTCGTAAAATTTTTGGTGGAATCTTCTTGAGTTTCAAACATCAAAATTCATCCAATATTATTGTTTGGTTCATATTAAATTAGTTTTGAAAAATTCATTTATTTTTATGAGTTTTAAATTTTTTTTGAAATTCCTCTTTTCCAAAATACAGAGTTTTCTACTCTTTAAATGTTTTCGGGGTGATTTTTCTTGGTTTATAATTTTTAAAATTTATCAAATATTATTATTTGATTCACCTTAATTCAGTTTTCAAAAATTCTTTTATTTCATGAGTTTTGATTTTTTTTTCTTGAAATTCCCCTACTTCCAAAATATAGAGTTCTCTACTCTGTAAATATTTTTGAGTTGATTTTTCTTGGTTCATGATTTTTAAAATTTATCAAATATTATTATTTGATTCACTTTAATTCAGTTTTCAAAAATTCACTTATTTTCATGAGTTTGATTTTTTTCTTGAACTTTCTCAGCTTTGAAAAATCGAGTTTTCTATTCTATAAATGTGTTTATGGGAATTTTCTTCAGTTTAAAATTTCTAAAATTCATCTAATATTGTCATTTAACTCCCACCAAAACAGTTTTGAAAATTTTAATTTATTTCATGGATGTTGAATTTTTTTCATATATGTCAATTTTCTTACACTAAGGCATTTCTCATAAAATTTTACGAGGTTTTAACTTCCAATCAAGATCTTTTCCACCATTTCACTTCTAAAATTTTGTCTATGATCAATTAGCATTAATTCCATTTTTATTTTGATTTTTGGAAATTTTATTTAATTTTATTTTATTTACTTTTTCTAGCTAGTTACATACTAACTAGCTTGTTTTCTCATCTAATTACTTTCTAACCAAGTTGGTTACATCCCAATTACCCATTAAATGAGTTTGTCAACCTCATCACAAGCTTAATAAAGGATGGCTTGTAAGAAAAGATAGGCATGGGCTTATGACAACATTAATGGTTATCCAACCTAACAAGCCATCTACACATCAAATAAACAAAAAAAAAAAAGAAAAGAGGGCATTCGACCACTCCATGGGCAGCAATATTACCACCCCCTCCTCTAAAAATAGAGGACTTTTTTTTCCATGAAGAAACTTCTGGAAAAAGAGAGAAAAAAATTAGACTGAAAAAGAAAAAAATAAAAATAAAAATAAGATAAACTCTTGCCCCTTCTATTTTTAACCAAGGTGATCACCTTCTTCTTTCCTATTTCTTGTTGATTTCATGGTCATTTTGTTGTAATATCACATGTATATATGTTGTCTTGCTTGATTTATGGTAACTTGGTTGTTACATGTTTGAAAGTTTGCACTTTTATGCATGAAAATGTGCATACATGTGTTTTACTTGCTTTTCCATCATGAAAATTTTGTTTGCTTGATGAATCCCACCTTGGTCGAACCTAATCTTGAGTGGATAATGACGATTTTAGTTAGTTTCAGCTTAAAATTGATATTAATATATCATCTTGTAATAAATGTTAAACTTAGGGGCCGAACCAAAAAAAGAAAGGAAAATTTTTGTTCTAACAATTCCCATGTTTGGCCTAATGATGTGTTTTCATGATGGTTTTGGTTGATTAAGGACCAAATTGCAAATGTCTAAAAGTTTAGGGACTAGTTTGCAAATAATAAAAATTTTTATTGTGTGGTCAAAGGATTTGACCAAAAGCTTCATGGATGACTTGGAAACTGATTTTAGGTATTCCATATAATGCTTTAGGTATGTTTCACATTCTAGGGGGTATTTTGTAATTTTTCAAAGTTTAGGGGCTAGTTTGCAAATAATAAAAAAAAAATTTTTGGTCAAAAGTGTTTGACCAAACCTTTTTATGGATGTTTTTCATGATTTACATGCTGATTTTTACCTGATTAATTATATTTTATGATGATTTAGGTTATTTTTTATTTAGATGCCTAAGTGCAAAATTGAGAAAGTTCAAGGACCCTTAAGGAAATTTAGCATTTTTAGGACAAAATGGTTATCTTTAGCATGAAATCATCCACTTAGATTATTTTAAATATTTTGAGCATCTCATTGGTCCTCCGGTGAGGTGCTAAAAATATAAAAACCTTTTGTATTCTTTTAGTTCTCCGTTAGGGTATGAATGTAATTTTTGAAAATTTAAAGACTTAATGGTATTTTTGCATGTCAAGTTATTTTAAAATTTAAACTGCTCATTTAGGGTGTTTTTTGGTCAAAAAATATATATTTTAGCATTTTAAACCAATTTAGGAGTAATATTTAATTTTAAGAAATTTATGGACCCATTAGCAATTTTAATACTTTCGGTCAATTTCGTAGTCTAAATTACCCATTTAGAGTAAGAATCATCATTAATTGTCCTTTCGAGTCTATTAAGGGTACCGAGACACTCTCATGTCGAAGGTATACCTTAGGGCCATTTTTGTAATTTTTCTCATTGGGATGCTTTTATGCTAAAGGTGAATGTTTAAGGTTCCTTTAGCTTTTTAAGGTCATTTTGAGTCCATTAAGGGTACTATAATATTTTCATGGCAAAATTATACCCCAAGGGCATTTTTGTAATTTTGCCTCGTCAAAATGCTTTTATGCCAAAGGTGAATGTTTAGGGTTCATTTAGCCTTTTTAGGTCATTTTTGAGCCCATTACGGGTATCGGGGTATTTTCATGTTGTAGGTATACTCAAGGGACATTTTCATAATTTTTCTTACCAGGTGCCTTAGTGTTGATGGTAAGCCTTAGGAACATTTTAATTTTTCCTAGGACCCAATCCTAAGAGTTACTGGGTGCCTTAGTGTCGATAGTAAGCCATAGGAATATTTTAATTTTCCTTAGAACTAAATCCTAAGTAGTTACCGGGTGCCTTAGTGTCGATGGTAAGCCTTAGGAATATTTTAATTTTCTTTAGAACCAAATCCTAAGTAGTTATTAGGTGCTTGTTAAGGATATTTTAATTGTTCTCAAAACCTAGTCTTAAGTAGCCACTAGGTGTTTCTATGCCGAAGGTATACTTTAAGGATAGGTTCATTTTTCTCTTATTTTTTTAGTCCTTAGATTCGAATTAGTACTTTAGTGTTTAGACCGAGTCATAGGTCCTTTATTTTTGTTTCAAATAAAATGTGTATGTCTTCGTCAAATAAAGGCAATGTCTCGAAGTTAAAGTGATACATGAAACTCCTCCCACCCATATATGATAGGGGTTTTGGGAATCATTCTAATGATGAGATACCCTTTTCAAAATGGAAATTGGGAATTTTATACAAATAAAAACCTTTCACATTCTATCAAGTACTCTAGTAGGATGTGAAAGACGTTTTGGTTTTTTAGAACCTTTTATGTCCTTTTAGTTTTTTGTGGGGGAATGATAAAAACTTTTGTGCCTCATTGGTTTTTCGACGGGGGTACGTAAGACATTTTGATTTTCAAAACGTAAAACCTCGATTTTCTCTCATGGAAAAAAAATCTTATTTTAATAATACGGGAATTGTAACTAAATACCACATATTGAAGCCAAATAAAAATTTAAATTCAAATTAACCATAATCAATAAGGTACCAATTTTGGGTACCACAAGAGGGTCGATCCTTTCTTGTTGCTGTAATCGACTCCCAAACCCTTAAAAATGATCTCTAGCACTCCATAGGCCACGGAATTTATCTTGAGGTTTTTGTAAACCTTAAAGCATTAATTTTGACAGGCAACCAATCTCACCTGGCCAAAAGAAATTGGTGATGACTCCAAATAAATGGTCATTTTGTTATGAATATTTAGGATTAAGATGGGCGAATGATTCATCTCAACTATCGAGTCCCCAGAAATAAGAGAATATTAATATTGATATGGCCCAAAAAAAAGAGAAGAATAAATAGTTTTGAAATAATGATACATCACCATTTATATAGTCAAGGGCCGTTTAAGTCAGGCTTGGTCAGGATTCGCATCTGGGCAATGTTACAACATGGAGTATCCCCTTAGAAGGTTGAGGTTGGAGTATCCCAAAAATGACATGTCTGACACTCTTTAAAGAAGTCGAGTTGGAAAACTTAAGTTAACAAAACTTTGTGATTTAGAAAATGAGTGAGAATTTGGATGCTTTTTTATAAAAGAAATTATTATGAATAAGGATGGTAAAGATGCAAAAAAAATCAGTGCCTTGATGCAAGCCTATGGGAGGTTAAAGCATGATCTTGAGGCTGATCAGGGTAATATGGTGACATTTAAATGTCTCGAGACAAAGCGTAGGAAAATAACATAATTTTAACCATAATCACAAATAGGGGGACAACATCGTGCTATCCCACTTTGTAAATTTATTCTAAATTGGTTTGAAGGTTTTAGAGGGTGAACAAGATACCGTTAGAAAGGTAACTCGATGAGGGTCAATATAAAAATATTCCTAATATCCCAAAAAATCACTTTTTAGTGGGAAAAAATTTTCAAGTTTGGATTAATTAAGCTACTAGCAGAGCATACGAGGGACAAGATGTATGAAAATATGAAAAATCACCCCATACTTGTTTGGTATCAAAAAATTACAAACAATACATTTCTGAAAAAGGAATTTTATGAATCTTTTAGGAAAAATGTTTGAAGGATTTGGAAAGATCATTTAGTGGGTGTGAACAGCCCGATCAGAATACATGTTGCTGATTCTAAGGGTTCTAGACAGTTTAGATTTGAAAAATCATAACTCTCTCATCCGAAATGATCCGAGGGTAAATAAGATATTGTCTTAAAGATAATTTGACAAACTTTAAGAAAAAAATCAAAAAATTCATGAAAAATCATTTGGGATTTTAAACTGATTTTTCAATTTGCAACAACTATGCTGCCAGCAAGGGACAAGGCAAAGCAGGGGATATTTTTTATTTTTCTTTGTGTTTTCAGGTCCAAACTTGAGTCATTGACATTTGAACGTCCATGACTAAAGGGAAAGACTGGCATGAGCATTATGAACTCATTTGCATAGCCTCGGAGTAGTTTGGGACAATAAAATAACCCATTAATCATACCACTCAAGGTTTCGACTCAAAAACAAGGCACAAACATTTTAGGAACAAGTGCAGGGCCATTTTGATCAAAAAATCAAAAGTTTTGAGCTCGTTTAATCAGGATTCCAGATTTGGAAAACTTAATTTTCCCTAAGATTTTTTTTGCTAACTTTAAGGAAAACACTAAGTTCATGTTAATCCTCATTGGTTAAGGTAAACATGCTCGGCCTAGGGAGGTTTTGAAAATTAGTTTTTGACCGCCATCAAACATGCACTTAGATGAAGAGAAGACAATGAACATACAAGGGGATGGTACATAACATGAATGGGGATGCTAACTTTATCAATGGTCTTGACAAAGAAAATGTTATGCATATATCTCATGAAGTGAAGCATGCCAAAAATGACAACGATGCATGACAAAATGTAAGTTAATGTATAAACATGCTTGAAACATGCTAGGCTAAGGATTTGTGCATGGATTGAACATAACATGATGCATGGATATGGCATAAAATGCATGAACAAGAGCTGTCAAAAATAATAAGGATGAAATAAGACACTTCGCATATCAAAAAAGGCATCAAGATATCTAAATCCTAAGCTACCATAACTGAAAGCCATAATAACACATGAGAATCCTAAAAGGGTGATGGAAGCATGAAAGGCTCACAAAATGACAAGATGTTGAAAAATAGAAAATGAAAGTGATTAAGTAAGAAGTTATACCAACAAAGCTTCAATTTTTTGTCAAGTGGTTAGAGCAATAGAAATGGCCTAAATCCCCCACTTTTCCTTGTGTTAATTAGCAAGAAACGAGAGAAAAAGAAAAGTTTCTATTCTGGTATGGGTGAGGATGATTTTTCAGAGTGTATAGTGGTTGGGAGTGAGTGTTTGGGCTGTTTTTTTATGCTGAGTGAAGGATTACGGGATTTTGTTTTTTTATGTGTGAATGAGTTATGAGAGCTGAAACAAACTGGAAAAAACTTTTTTTTCCTAAGACATTAATGGCCTATTTATACTAGCACTTTAGAGCTAAATTGAAGGTGTTTTTGGTCTTTTCTCAAGGGGAAAAAGTTGTGACAGCTGATGGCTATAGGTTGGCTATAGGAAGTAACTTGTTACCAATGTAATGGACATAGTTGGCTAGTTTAATTGCTAAAATTAGATACCAGCAAATAGGGTGGCTGATGGTGATCTTTGTCAACAAACAAGGGAGGAGTAAGGTGATCATATGACATTAACCCTTTATGACCTAATTTAGACTTCAAAAAAAATAATTTAATTAATTCACAAGTCTAAATTCATAATTTGATATGGGTTTTGATCTTTTTTTATACAAAAACAAGTTAAGATCGAGCTTTGGATCAATGATGGATAAGTTAAAAATGCCTTGATCATGGAAAATGGCATGCACGTATTGATACATTGAAGAATGTATCAATACATGTGGTCCAAAAACCCAAAATGTATCGATACAATGAACACTGGGACAATGATCATTGTATTGATACTATGAAACATTATATCGATACATGTTGATATGTATCAATACATCTACTTTTCAGAATGTAAGTTTTGGTTCTGGCATGGCCTAGTATCGATACATGAGTTCACGTATCTATATACAAACTCATGTATCGATACATTTACACTTATATTGATACCAATGGGAACATTTCAAATTTTTGGGTCGTTGGAGCATTGTATCGATACATGAGAACCATGTGTCGATACATTTAGGCAAAATTATAAGTTTTCCCCTGTCTATTGTCCCCCAGCTTGCAAAAAATTAGTCCAGACAAAATAAGGTGTCTACACAAAAAAATTCAAATCTGAGTTTCGCGGAATAATAAATTTCTTTAATAAAATATTATGGGAATTATAATTAAATATCAAATGTTGAAATTGAATAACAATCAAAATTTAAGTTAGCACGCAATTAATAGGTACCGGTTACCAAGCATTATGAGAAGATTAATCCTTACGTATGATTGTAACTGACTCCCGAACCCCTTTAAGTGATCTCTGGTATGACCTTAGACCTTGGAGTTTGTTTTCATGGGTTTCCTAACCCTTGAAAATATAAACTCTGATAGGTATCCAATCTCACCTGGCTAAAATAAGATTGGTGGTGACTCCAAAATAAATGGTTGTTTCATAACGACTATTTAAACAAGTCGAGTCAGCAATTCATCTAGACAACTCAGTTCCTAGATATAAAATGAGAATAATAATAACAATAATGATATGGATCCCAAATAAAAGAGAATAATTATATATATAGATATTTAAATAGAAACAATGGATACATTCACCATTTTAAGTTAAGCTAGTCTAGATTCATATCTGAGCCATGTTGTGATAGTTGTAAGGATGGCAAACACGAGTTGAGCCCTTTAGGAGGCTTGCACTTTAAGTAATGTTGCTTCAGATAAGTGTTGCAATGTGACCAGCATGCAAATTTGACCTACCGAAATTTAAAAAAAGGGTAAAGCCCTTATTTCTTTTTATTTATTTCTTTATCTATATTTAGGGATTGAGATTCATCGAGATAAATTACTCATTCAACTTAACCTTAAATTATAGTTATGAAATCACCATCTAATCTTAGAGTTACCCCCAATCTATTTTGGGGAGGTAAGTTGGTCATTTACTAGAGTTTGCATCTTGAGGGTTACAAAATCTTTAAAAACAAACTCTAAGGTTTACATTAATACTAGAGATGTGTGAAAGGGTTCAAGTGTTGGTTACTATCAAGAGTAAGGATTGATCTCTTTCATGACGTTTGAAAATTGATACCTTTTAATTACATGTTAACTTAAATCTTGATTTTTCTTTGATTTTGGAATTCAATATTTAATTATAATACCCAGATTCCAAAATCTTCTTAGAAAAAATTTATTATTCTGTTTAAGAAAATCGAGTTTTTAATATTTTTCAAAATCAACATGCCATTCGCACCTCACCAAATGACGCTAGAGAAATATGAAATTTCATTTTGTGATATTTAAACAACCTTAACTATACTCGTTTTCAGAAAGTGTCTCATTATTAAATTGGTTAATAGGCAAATTTGCCACTATACTATAGATGGATATTAAATGTTGCCACTATACTTTATTTTAATTAATATTTGCAATTTCATTTTTTAGATTAGGGCAAAATTTGCCACTCTATTATTATTTAATTGAATTTTGACGCTTAACTTATCTTTGATTAAAGTTTGCCACTTAAATTTGATTTTGAAAAATTTGAAGATAAAATTAATTTATAAAAAAAATTTAGAATGAACATAAAAATTTTCATTTTATAAAAAATTAAAGCTTAATTTTTTCTATCATCCTTTATTCATTAATTTATTAAACTCTAATTATCAAAATAAAATATTTGAAGGAATTTTTTAATTAAATTTTGTCTTCAATCATAACAAATTAAATGAGTGACAAAATTCAATCAAAAAATAAAATTTAGCACTAAAATTCAATCAAACAAAAGTAGAGTGGTGAAATTCAATATTGGGCTAAACCATAGTGGCAAATTTGCACTTAATCTAAACGTACAATGACAAATATCAATCAAAATAAAATACAGTGGCAAAGTTTAATATCAACCTATAATATAGTGGCAAATTTGCCTATTAACCCTTTTTAAAATAATTCATGAAACCCTTACTATATGTTGAGAGATATTTCATGTATTGCTCGAACTTGAAAGTATTACCTTGATTTTTGAAAAATTCTGATTTTATTGAAAATAAGACACAGTTTTGACGAAAAGTATGAAACTGGACTTAAAAGACTCTAATTTGATCAAAGAGACAAAAATGTGTCCTAAAGTACACCTTCAACATTAAAGTATCTTAGTCACCCTTACGGACTCATTCTAAGATAAAATTACTAAAATTCTCCCAAGGTATCCTTCGACATAAAATTATCTAATAACCCTAAAAGACTTGATAATATCATGAAATGACCAACCTATCCCAAAACCACACCTTTGACATGAAAGTATCCCAATGACCCTGACGGATTCGGTTCTAAGATAAAATTATTAAAATGCCCCCACAAGTATACCTTCGATATGAAAGTATCTCGTAACTATAAAAGACTTGATAATAACATGAAATGGCAATCATACCTTTAATAGGCAACTTATATGGTGAATGTGACCTTAATAACAAAAATTGCTAATAGGTCCCTAAATTTCTCAAAATTACACTTTAGCCCCACGAAGAATGCATCCAAAATGTTCAAAACACCCTATGGGTAATTTAATATTAAAATGACTTTAATGGCCTAAAAAGGTAAGACTTTGCTAAATGGCCTTTAAATTTTTCAAAATTCCAAAATGATCCCTATATGAGTTAAAAATGCATGAAATTCATCTAAACAAGTCTAAAATGCATGAAATGCACTCCAAGTGATCCATAAAGCATTTGGGTAATATGTGTAACCTTGGAAAAGAATTTCTAAGGTTTGCTATTTAGTCCTTAAGCTTGGCCAAGTTACCCTATGGCCCCATAAATGCATGAAATTAATTACACAAAATCGTGAAGACACTCTTTAAGGTTTGATAAATTTAAAAATTGGCCTAAAAATTCTTAAACTTTGCAAAGTTACCCTCACACATTCAATCAAGTCCAATCCTAAGTGGAGTTAAAAAAAATGAAAAATTAATATTAGACCTTCAAACATCAAATCAACACTAAACACATCAAATAGCCCTAAAAAATCAAAGGAAAAAAGTCACAAAATTCCCTTTTTTGATTTTACCTAATGGGAAAATTAGGAGAAAAATATTTTTAGACTTAATCACATACATACCTGGCTTAAAAATGAAATCTAAGATGTTGAATGAACATATATGCATCAATACAAATTTTCTTTCAACAAAAACTTAAGCTTGCATCATGGGTCCAATATACATTAAAGAAGTTCATGCATCAAGAAAAACATTAATTTGCATATTATAACACAAAAAAAAATGATCATGGCATAAGTCACATGACAATAATGTAATCTTATGAACATGTAGTAGCATTAACATTTATGACCACAAGGAAATGAAGACACAAGTTATCGTAATATGCCAAACGTGAATCTCCATGCTAGACTTAAAGAAATAAATTTTATCTTCTCGTATCAAGATGGGACTAAATTATTGGACATATCACTTGTCCAACTTAACCCTAAATGGCTATTATCAAACCACCAAAAGACTCAGAGTCACCACCAATCGATTTAGGCTAAGTAAGATTGGTCATCTATCAGAGTTCATCCTTTAAGGGTTATGAAACCTTTGTAAACAAACTTCAAAGTTCGCGTTCTAACCAAAGATTTGTATGGAAAAGGTTTAAGAGCTAGTTATGCATAAAGTGAGACATATCTCTCTGAGACGCCTATAAAATGGTGTCTATAAGTAGCATGTTATCTCAAAACTCGATTAAAACTACTTTAATTTTTGATACTTGAATGTGATTCCCATATTTGAAATTAATATTACTTTTCTAGTTAAAGGTAGGCTTTGATCAATTTTAAAAATCAAAATATTTTTCACACCTTGTGGAGAACCAAGAGGAATACGAAAGTTTTATTTTTCAAGAAATTGGAAATTTTGATTTATTTGTTTAAGAAGGTATGCCTTTGTTTTAAAATAATTGATGAGGTAATTCCCCTATACTAGAAGCAAACCTATGGACTATTTTAACTCAGAGATATTGCCTTGGATTTTTTAGAAAAAATTATTATATTCTAAATAATATATAAACATATTAAATTGAAAACTTAACCTCACAAAAATTACTTCAAAATCTGCACATGAAATTGCAAAATGATCCTTTTATTATGAAAAATAATCTAAATGGACCTAGCATGCATGGACATTATGGAATGGCCCCTAAATCATAGAAAATGATCTAAATGCATGAATTTTGCATAATAATTGCTAAGTCATGGAAAAAGGCTTAAATATATCTAAAATGTATTGAATTGCATGAAAGTCCCTAGATCATGGAAAATCACCTAAATGACCTCGATATTCATAAAATTACACTAAAGTCCCTAAATCAAGGAAAAAGACATAAATGACCCTACAATGCATGAAATTGCATAAATGGCCCTAAATCATGGTAAAATAGATGCCATTTGGTTTTCAAGTATGATTAAAACATTGAAAATACTTATCTCAAGCTTATTTAAGCTTTAATGGCTTAACTAATGTTGGTGGTTGTAGACACTTAATTTTGTCCAGGCTAATTTCTAGCATCACGGGGCATACTCAAAAGATGCCAAAATAAAAAAAATAAAAAATAAAAATAAGGATGGCTACCAAGTGTCTTGTCATCAGGCAGTATTAGGTGAAATGACATCAAGCACCAATTTTTTTGGAAAGACTTGAAATACCTATGGGTTGTATTAAAAATGTAAAAATAAGGCATCAAAGGTTACTATTCAAGTTGTGTAATAAAGTCATTCAAATGAGCATGGGTTAGTTTCCCATTGTTTGTTATCAAGGTGAGGTATTCAAAGGGTTTCAGGTATGTGCAAGTTATATTGGTGCATAAGCATTGATACGAAGCTTTCATGTTGCCAAAAATTTAAATTTTCATGTGTAGTATCGATATAAGAGAGATTGTTATCGATTTATAAGGTGTGGTATCGAAACTTAGCATGTTTGTATCGAAAAAACCTTTAGCAGTAGCTAAAGTTATGATTTTTTACAAAATGTATCTATACGCAAGCAAGAGTATCAATACAAATCCATGGAGTATCGATAAAAGGCTCTAAGTCTTGAGATTGAAAACAATTATTTCCTCTTGGCATCGATACTCATGGGTAAAAATTGCCTTGTGTATCAATAAAATATGTTTTCTATTGATACACTATGGCATTTTTGCCTAGTTCAAGCTATTTTTTAATTTTCAAAAATATGATTCAAACATGTTTCTTACACTAAAAATCATCATAATTCATATTAAGCCTTAGCTATGGGCTCGTAATTAGACTTAAACAAAATTTTAAAGCCTAAATAGCCAATGAAAATGATCATTTTCATGAAATATATGGCTTGTTACAAGGCATGTGGCTTTTCTCCAGTTGTAAGTAGCCACAACCTTTCTACCCATTACTCTGTAGGACAAAACCAATGGCAATAAAGGCAGCTGAGTATAGCACCTAGAGTTGTCTCCTAGTACTTGAGGGAATATCCCATAATGCCCTTGCTTTACCTCTAAAAAGTGTTGGCTGAACCTTGAATTTAAAAGGGGGCTAATCTTAGTTCAGCAAAAAGAAAAAATCATTTTTCCAGTAGTTTCAAAAACCTTTAGCAACCTCTAGCCCAAAACACTCCTAAAAAACATTGTTCTATTGCCTTTCACCCTTAACCTTCTTCTATTCTTGTAGCTCCTTAAAGCCACCACCAAAAACACTGCATCTTATTTGTCATTTCATTGCATTTTTTTCATCTTTTCTATGTCAAAATGTCATCTTTATGTGTTTGCATGTATTATTCTCATCCATCTTTGTGTATGTTATGTTTTGTTCATGATATCCCTATCAAGATGCTCAGTTGTTTGCTAAAAATTTGGTTTTCAAAAAAAAAAATCCATAAGTTAAGTTCATGCTACCTCCAATGGATGGAAAATGACAGATTTAATGTTTTCATAAAAGTGGTCTTCCAATCTTAGGAATAAATTAAACATTTCAAATTTGGATTTATTGTAAAATAAATTTAAAGAAGCTGTTTTCCAAACAAAAATGCCCTTTTTAAGTGATAAAAAAATATTAAGTCTTGATCTTGAGTTTAACACTTTCATGATGGCATGGTCAACATGTTGTTTCATCGCTTCAAACTACTTTGGGATCGTGGAATAAACTCATGATGCCCATGTCATTCTTTCCCATATTTTCCAAATGTCCATAACTTAAATTTAACCCTTAAGAAACCCAAAAATAGTCCTTTATTTTTGCTCTGCTAGCACCATAGTTTGAAATTGAGAAATAATTTTGAAACAATAAATGATTTTTTTAGAATGTTTTGGTATTTTTCCCTTAAAGGCCATTGAAATACCTTTCCAAAGGTTTCTTGTGTGCCCTTAGATCATCCTGGGTGAAGGAGTTACAATGTTTTAAACCTTTGCTATCCAAAGCCCCAAGAACTAGCATGCTATATTTTGTTTAGGCAATTTCGGTCCATCAGATAATTTTCTATATTATTTAAATATTTTTTTGACAAAGTTTGCAAAAGCTCCTTCCCGAAAAGGTATTATTTACAATTCAATGATTCTAGAAGAGACTAGAATGATTTTTTAAAGTCTAGCATGCCTTTTTCCTTGTACAAGCTACCAATGTCAAAACAGGCCTAAGTTTAAAAATTAATTTTGCATAGAAGGTAATTCTCTAAGATTTTTAAAATATTTTTATATTAGTCCTTATCGAGTTACCTTTCCAATGGTGCCTTATTTACCCCCTGAAGCGTTCAGATAAACCTAGAATAAATTTAGGAAGAGAGAAAATGTGATTTTATCCCATGTTTTTAACCCAGTCTTTTGAATCACCAACATCTAGACGTTCGAATGTCTCGAAATGCATCCCATTGGCTTCCCTACAACAAAAGCCTTTTAGGCTTAAATCAAGGCTTAAGACAAAAATGTATTTTATACAAATATTTGGTTTCCAATTTTTAAAATCCCTTGTTTTACAAAAACTATTCTTTTAAAACATAACAAATTTTTATATTTGGGGATACTCTAACCCTATTACTCTGAGTGGATACTCCAACTCCGTTTTCCACTAAAAAACTTAAATTTTCTCTCTCAAATTTATTTGAGATTCCTAGTTATTTTCTTAAATCATAAAAAATTTTCATCTTTGGGGAGATTCCATCCCTACTATTCTAAGAGGATACCTAACCATGTTTTTCATGGAAAAAAACTTAAATTTTCTCTTTATTTCTAATTATTTTATTACAATATCAAATTTTTTATTTTTGGGGAATACTCTAAGCTTACCTCTCTAAGGAAATACTCCAACCGTGCTTTTGCTTCAAAAATCCAAAAATTCTTTTTTTTTGAATATCCTGGATTATTTTATTTAAAACCTTTTTTCATCTTTCAAGTTAACATCGAATCCAAACCTATCTCTAAATTTCATCCTTATTATTCTTTGATAATCAAAGACAATTATAAGATACATTTCTATCATCCTTTATTTTTATATTCTTTTGTTTATGATTGCTTGTTTATGATGCTATTATATTCTTTTTTATCTTACTAACACATTTCCTTTTTATAATGACTATCGTGTATTCATATTTAAAATTCATTTTCAAAAAATTTTACAAGGCAATATTCTATGTTAGTATCCCTCTACTGCCTAATATGGAATATCCAAATTTTCAAATTTTATTATGAAAAATTATTTTTATAAAAAATCCATATACTGCTCATACTTTTATGATGTATAGGCGATATGAAATTTTTTATAGGAACCCAAATTTACCATTTGGGGATTATAACTAAATGATGACCAAATGGAACTGGCTAAGCTGAAACTAAAGTGAGATATAGTTGGGAGATATCGATTTTGGGCATTATAGGGGCGCTAATTCTTTTGCACACGTAACTAACTCTTGAACCCAGCTAACAAATTTCTAGACCTTGTAGATCTAGAAATCAATATTTCAAGTTTCGTAACTCAGGATATTGTTTTAAATAGGCATCCGATCATGCCCAGCCTGAAATGGTCGGTGGTGACTCCAAATATATGGTTACTTCATAGTAACTTTCCAAGACTAGTTGGATAAGTGAATAATCTGATGGTCTTTCCCCCTTCACATCATCATGCCTAATCCAAATCTCAACCAAAAGATAACTCAAAGGCTAAACCACACCACCATATTTTTTTAAGTCATGCGCACTCACTTTGGATCATCGAAAGAGAAAAAAAAATGGTGTATGTGGCGATAGTGGTCCTCATGCCTATGTTTTAATGTAAAATTATTTGTGGAGGACCTATTGTATGGTTATAAAGTGATCCAAGTCCATTAGGAAAAAGAAATGTAAGAAACCTTAGGTGAAAAACCTTGTTGGTCATGAAAATTTTCATACAGTATCGATACAAATGTTTCCAAAATAAAAAATCCATGAAAATCATAACATTATTTCGATACAATATGGTCTTGTATCGATACAATGCATGTTCTAAGCCTAGAATAGCCAAAACACTGATGTATCGATACATCAATGAAATATATCGATGCATCTTCATGAATTTCACAAAAATTATAGTTTTCAATATGGGTCCTAAGCATTTCAATCCTTTCCCCTAAAAAAATTTTCCACCAAGCAACACGGCAGCCAGTAGTCATCCCCATTTTTTATTTTTATTATTTTATTTTATTACCTTCCAATTAAGACCCAGGATGTCAAAAATTGTTTAAGAAAAAGAGAAGGGTGTTTTTCATCTAAAAGTTTTTTATTATGCACGGTTTGTTTAAAAGGGTCCGAATAAAAATAGGTGTCTACACGAGTATATATATGTAAAAAAAAAAAAAGAATATATTAATCACAATTATTATTTAGAATGATTGCATGCACCATGAAGCAACAGGTAGTATAATCCATGAAAACAAAAAGCATGAAAAAGAAAAAATAATGTATGAACATATGTTTATTACAAAATAAACGTTATTTTCAAAATAATTTTTCTTGATGGAAATCCAACCATTATTGACAAATAATCAAAAGAAAAAGAAAAAAGATGTTCATAGCTTTCTACTTGGCCTTTAAACATGGCTTAAAGGAAACATGAGCACAATTAAGCTCACTAAAAAGAAAGAAATGAATGAAATATAAAAGAGAAAATAGAAGCATAAAATTTTTGTTGTCAAATGCCTTTTGCATGCTTTGAAAAACTTTACAACTTAAAGAAAATATTGCTAAAACTTAGAAAATAATAGCAAATAGCCAAGAGAGTTTTCTTTTCCTTAGAAGAAGAAAGATGAGCTAAATGAAACCCCCCCTTTTAAAGTGAAAATGGCATCCTTCCAAGGTGAAAATACATATTTCACTTTTTTTTAATATTTCCTATCAAATTACTTAAAGCAACTTTCACTATTACATGCATGAGATTCTATTAGATGAGATGGGAGGGGGAGGGATTATTGTGTTGGAAAAGAGTTACCCCCATAGTGCATGAACAAGTGGGAAATGTCATGAAAATGTAATTAAATTAATTATAAAATAAACCTAAAATAATTATGACTAATATGTTAATTTAATCAAATGAACTAAATTACATAAGCCTAAAATTAGTTTATGTAATCAAGTTTGGTAAGAATTTACAAAATTGAAGAAAATCATGAATAAAATTATAAAAATATATAATTAAATCCTAATAAAATGAAATTAAGAAAAATAATATTATATGTATAAAGTATAGTTTACATATCAAATTAATCAAATAGTTTGATTTATTAAGTTTTGGATTGGTTTCCAAGCTTAAGTAATCAAACAAGAAGTAAAATTGGAAAATAGAAAAAAATTCATACGTACAAAATCCCATTTAAAAATTTCCACTATGAAAATTCTTAATTGAGACCTTAAGTATTTATATATGAAAAATTTATGTGCAAGAATTCCTTAATTGAAAATTTAAATGAAAGAATTAAAACGAAAACGATTAAATTGCAAAAAATGAAAATTGAATTTGATTCATGTGCATGTGGGCTCAATTAAAATTTTAAATGTGACAAAATTTCATTAAAAATCAAATCACACAAAAACTCTAACTGAGAGACCATAAAGAAAATTTTGATTATAACAAATAATATGTAATAATCCCTAAATAAAAACTAAATGGAATAAATTGAGTTGAGAGAATTAAATTGTAAAGGACAAAAAATGGATGAAAATCCTTATGTTGAAATGATGAACTAAAATTCTGATAATGTAGAAATTTTAATTTAAAATCCGCAAAGAAAATTAAATCAATGTGTAAAAATCCAATTCGAAAATTTTGAATGGAAAAGAAATTAAGCTCAAAAATCATGAGAGCTCTCTAAAATCTCTTATGTCCAAAATTTAATTCCTATAGAAAAAGATAGTAGAAAATTCCATGCATTAGTATCCTATATGGGATATTCATGCATGAATTAAGATAAGAATTAAAAATAATTGAAAATAAATAAATAAGAAAATTTCGAGTGCTAAATTCTTAAAAATTGTAAATAAATTGAAAAAATTTTACATGAAAAAAAAAAGCAATTAAAAATTTTAAACTTGTAATTAAAAATTTACAAGAAAAAACCTTAAGGAAAAAACTATATATGAAAAATATGAAAATTTCAAAAATGAATTACAGTTTCAAAAGGCTACATTTGTATTGATTTATTGAAAGTATATGGAAAAGTTGAAAAACTTGAGAAAATTTTACAAAAAAGCCTTATGGAGTAGAAAATTTTGTATTTTAGAAACAAAAAACTTCTAAAATAAATCCAAGTTTAGAAAAATGAGCTAAATTCAACATATTTCTCAAAATATTAATTGGTACAAATAAAAAATAGGAATCCTAAACATTTTTATAAAAAAATTTTCACGAGTAGAAAACTTGCAGTATTGTAAAAATTCAAATTTAGTTAATAAATTTCACAATTTGACATCTTGAGGTACAAAATGCCAATACAAACTTTTCTTGAACATTTTGGATTATTCAGAGATTCAACATAAATAATACATTGATATCAATGAAAATATGTGACGATCGTTATACAAAATTTCACGACAAAATCCAACAATTTTCTATAAATGGAAAATCTAACCATGATATCAGATCTAAAAAATAATTTTAAAAACCCCATAAAAAGTATTTAAAAGGTAATTTTTCTTTTCGATTTTGTTTCTTTTATCTAGGACTAATTCTTTATGAACCTCAAAATCATGATTTTTGAACACACGAGCCAACAATCATCTTGACGCAACCAATACGTCTCAAAAAGGCTTAGTCTACATGAAAGAGGTCAACCCCCACCAAGACAATCACCATATTTTAAATCTTGACTATTCTGGATCGTGGGAGAGAAGGCACAAAAGAAATTAGATGTCTACAATAAGCCAACAGTAGTATTTGACATTCTCCTTGGTTTCCTAGATGTGCATTTTTAAGTTCTTTTCCCCTAGTGGTAATCAATTCCATTAATCGAGGCTTTTTGCTTATATGTCTTCTTATTGTTGCATTATTCTCTTTTGAACCTCATGATGTGTAGGTTTCATCTTTTCTATTTGTGCTAAATGCTCATTTCCCGTGGTTAACGACACTTGATAATCCCGACACTTCTAACATGATAGAGAAACTCCTTTGGGAAACTCTTAAATTTGAGTAGACCTTTATTTTACTCCTTTATCCCTGTGAAATGTATGCCATGAATGAATACATGTGTATATGCATATCTTTAAATGAGTGTGATGACACTGTTAATGTAAGGCATAAAAGAAAAAGAGTAACAAATCAATGCAAACAATATACACAAAATGCTTATTGTTGCTAAAGACTACCTAAAAAAATTATGGCGCTTAATTGCCCCTTATATTTATGATGACAAATGTAATATGCAAGGAAAAGGAGATGAGTTAGTAAAGAATTTATAAAAATATGTTAGAATCAATGCTGGAAAAATAAAATTTGCCCTAGAAACCTTATTAAGGCATTGCGATGCATTTTGGGGGAAAAGAATGGGTGATGATGTTCATTTATTATTGCTCAGCCTACATATTTGGACCATGAAATAATGATAATGCAATGGCATCTGAGGTGAAGAAAAATAAACTTATCATGAATGACCATGTTCGTTCATCATCACCTAATATCCAAATCATAAAAAGAAGGGATCATTACACCTACTGAAGCGAAAGAATGATCTTATTACAAGAGATGATGTTCATGCATTATCGCTTGATTTTCATGTTTTAACTATAAAATAAAGGGTAAAAGGTAAAAAGCGTTCAAAGTGTGTACCTAACTTAGGTTATTTCTAGTAGAGAATTGACATGGCTCTATCTAAGTTGGCCAGTATGATTTACTAATCATATTTGGAAAGAACTGACAAGGCACTTCAATCTTTACCCATCACATGCTTTTGGCAAAGAAGGTTCAATTCAAGTGGAAATATTTTTTGCATTTATTTGGAGGTTAACATCTCACAAAGACATACGTAATTTACATATGGAGGTTTTTTTACTGGCCTCTGAAGAGGCTAACACCTTATAAGAGTAGAGTTACTTTTCCCTCTTTCTAAAACATTGGAAAACCTATACCTCATTTAGCAACTTTCAAGAGGAAGTAATGCATATGCAAGTATGCAATGTGTGCATTCCTTAACCTTTACGGCCTATTCTGCATTACCTATCCTATATGCCATAAAAAAATAAAATAACGATAAGGAAATGAACTGCTAGAAATAATAAATAAAATGACAATAGTATGCATGCATTTGTATAGAAATCATTTTATTATAAAAATTAAGGGTATTATAATTAAATACTAATTAGTAAATATATTGGATAACACATGATTAATTTTAGGCTTAACTCTCCAAATGCCTTAATGGCATCACCAAGCTGTCACAACATGCTTAGAGGCAAATCTCGAACACATCAAACTTAAGAATTAATTTATCGCGTTTTGTCAATTAGCATGAAATGATCATCAAAATGGTTACCTCCAATATTTGTTTGAGCTAGGTGTGATTGGTCACATATTGGGATTTGTCTTTTGAAGGTTACGAAACCCTCAAAAATAGATTCCAAAGTCCACATATAAATTAGAGGAAACTTCGGTCTAGAGAGTTGATTACATATGAGGAAAGATGATCACTCCCATAACGCCCATGAATTGGTACATTTTGATTACTTGTTATCCTAAATCTCAATTAAAGTTGATTTTAATTTCGATATTCAAAAATAATTCTTGTGTTTCAAAACTACTTGTTGTTATTATTGTTATTTCTTTTTAGAGTGAACCAAGTTTTATTATATTTTTGAAAAGATAAAAGATTTTCATACACTACCAGAAAATGCAATGAAATACGAAAGTTTTATTTTCTCATGTCTTTGAAATTTGATTCATTATTTCAAGAAGGATATTATGATGTTAATAATAATCGATGAGATCATTTTATATACTGTAAGAAACCTATGGACTATTTTAACTTGATGATATTGTCTCATTTATTTATTAAAAAACATGTGCTATATTATAGTAAAATTACTTTTAATGGCCTCATCAAAAAAATTAAAATGAAAAAAAAAACCTAAGGATTTGATATTGACATGAAATTGCTAACTTAACCCCCTCAGACTCCATTTTAATAGAAAAACTAAAATGGCTTTAAAGGTTTGATTCTGATGTGAAAGTACACCTAAGGACTCAATACTAATCTAAAATTACTAAAATAACCATAGTAGACATGTTTTGACATGAAAGTATTAAAATTATCCTAAAGTTTTGGAAATGACATAAAAGTATTAAAATACCCTGAAGGCTTAGTTTTTCTCTTTAAAGAGCTAAACAAAACACTAAAGGTTTGAAAATCAATTAAAAGTACTAAAATACCCCTAAGACTCAGTTTTGACATGAAAGATCTAAACACAATCTTAAAAGTTCAAAAATGGCATGAAAGCACTAAAATACCCTTAGAAAAAGGTTTTGGCCAAAAATAAAAACCCTTGAAATAGGTTCGACCAAGGCTTTTTAAAAGCCTCTAAATTTGATCATTTTCTCATCAATATATGGGAGAAGTAGTGCTCCATTCTGTGGGGGTTATCCATTTTCTTTACTTCTTAAATAGGCTGAAACGCCTCTTATGGGGGCAAGTGGCGTTCTAGGTTGGTGTGCCAAGCATATCAAGGTGATCATGGACATTGGTTCTGTATTTTTGGGTGTTCCAAAGGTCATAGTAATATATTCTCCCCCGAGGGCAAAGACGTTGCTTATATCAAGTTACCTTTGCAATATTTCCTCGTAGTTGGTACCGTTGGAACTTGAGGTGAAATTATTGTAGAGTACCGCTAATGTTTTGACGATCTCAATTCATTGAGCAAAGCTACACATAAGATCAAATTGAAATCACCTTACCTGATTTTCCTATTAGTTTTACTACAGTGGATAAGAGTTATAGTGGCATTTTACTGCGACGTTTCATTATCAAATGCCGCTTTGTTCAATTTATAAAGATATTAGCAGTATTTTAAATGCAAACGCTGTTTTATAAATATTTTGGTGTCATTTATTTCTCAAATGCCAGTAAATTATTGCAATTAGCAGTGTTTTAGCTATGAACACTGCTAATTTAGTAAATGTTTGCCCGTTCTTTTTTCTTTTATGTGTTCAAAATATAGAATAGTAAAATTAGAGGCGTTTGAAGACTAAAACGCCGCTAAATTTACAAAATTAGTGGCATTTTTTAATTAATGCTGCTATTTTTTATTGATCAGTGGTGTTTTTATTGGAATGCCACTATGTTGTTATATTTAACTGCATTTTATTATTTGAAACGCTGCTATGTTGTAATATTTAGCAGCGATTCTTATTTAAAACGCTGCTATGCAGTTATATTCTAAAGTTTTTAATTAGAAAACCCTTTCTGAAATCGATTTTGAGGCTTTTCATCTATTAATTATTTCTCCATCTCCCTTTTTCAAACTATTGGAATCGTCTCTTTTCTTGGAGACTTGCTTTTGTCTCATTCTCTCTTGCATAATGCTTTATAAGGTAATAGTTTTAGCTTTCCTAAAATTATTTAATATATTTTTATTTTCCCCTTCCCTAATTTAGCTTGATTTGGTTTGAATTTGGTTGTTGTCATTCCAGATTTTAGTTGCTGCTACCCAAAATTTTCACTCTCATCACAAGCATGGCGAAGGGGGTTTGGACGTATTTACAAGGTAAGATCCTACTGTTGAAATTCTTGTTTGGTTGCCTAGAAAATAGAGGGGAGATCCTACTACACTGTTTGTCAATTCTGTTTTGCTCTATTAAGATTTCATTTTCTTGTGTCTTTCAGAATAAATTTGTGTTGCAATGAATGGAATAAGAATAGCTCCCTAATTAATTGTTGTAAAAAGTTACAAATCTAGGAAAAAATTGATCTTTGTTGAGGTTATTTTGCCATTCCGTTCTTGTTTTGTAATTCAGCTGATAATTTTTTCTTGAGAAGCATAATATGCCAAATATTTGCTGATTTTTCTCTTCATCCATGTATGCTTTTAGAAGTTTGTGATGCTTTATTAACTTGCTGCTTAGTTTAGTTACACATCTTTTTGGTACTTTATTCAAAATATTTTATGAGTCCAACCCTTGATCTTTTCCTTATTGTAGCTGCTAGGAGATAAAACAATTTACCTAAAATTTATCGTATATAAAAGCTTACATTTACTATATTTAGAGGATAAGAATGCTAGGAGATACTCACATGACAAATGAGCCCAGACAAGCTGGTTCAGTTAATTGTTACGGACTTGAGAGCTAGGTTTTGTACAGCGTCAAATACTAGTGTAAATAATGAAAATAATACATTTTGTAGAAAGTGGGGTATTAGATGGTAGAATTATATACAAATATACAGTGTAACAAAATTATCTGCTTCTTTTTAGATTTTGGAATAAAAATTTCAATTATCAAAAATAAAAATTATATATAAATTAATTAAGCTTTAATATCATTATATATTTGAGATATATAAAATCATAAATTTTAAATTCAAAAATATTAAAATTTATATTTCAAAATTTATTTTCTGAAACACAACCTACAAAAACCTAGAATTACAAAAATCATAAAAGATCTACCAAAAAAATTAACTAAAATCAAATAATTATGCTAATAATCATTTGAACCATTAGTAGAATGTTGAATTTTTTAGCTTCAATTATGAAAATTCAATTCTTGATAACATCAAATATATAGAGTTGAGCAATTTTCAAAATTATGTCACCTGTCCATAATTAAATTAATTTTATCACAAATATTTTTATTTCCAATATATTTTTATTGGATAAATTAATTACTTAATGTTAAGTCAATTATTTAATAAATTATTATCAAACGGGAAGAACAAATGTAATGGAACAAAAATATTTTGAAAGGGTGATTTCTTCCAAAAAAAAAATATTAAGTATAAAAGGGCTTTTCTGACTGTGCAAGTAAGATATAATATAATTATAAAATACAAAGATAATATGAAAAAATAAAATATAATATAAAATATGACAAAAATTTATCTAACTAGTTATTATTATATTAAAATATATATATAATAAAAATATTTTAAGTATAATTATAACATAATAAGATACATAAAATATAATACAAGTATTTTCAGATCTAATTGTAATTAGCTTGTTGATTACTAATACTTGCATATATTTAACAAAATCTCTGATTTATAAAACCCAACCTGAAGTTTTGGGGAACGCCAAAGTCTGAGTTGACCCAGATGACCATAGAACAAGGGTCTACCTTAGATTCTCTTCTAGGGTCCATGCCATTCCAATTCCAAATTAGTCAGACCACATTGGCCAAAAAATATTTTATATATATAATATCCTATATTATTATTTATTTTTTTATATTATATTTTTATAATATAATTATATTATATTTTATTTGCTATTAAATTACATCATTATATAATTAAAAAAAATAGACACCTTAGCTGATCACTGCAGATTAATACTAGTGGATCAGAATGATTCACGTGAATTACTTTATAGTCTTATACAAAGATTTAGAATTTTGGATATGCATGATAAAAATATAAAATTATCATATATTTCATAAATAAAAATAATAAAATAAATATGATATGATACATTAAATATGATAAACATAATTAATGTAATATAACGTTATATTCGTACTTATAATTTTGGCATACTTTTACAATGTTAACCAAAAAACTATAAAATACTATATTTATACACGAAATCTTATATGGTTGCAATTTTTTGTAGTGATTATCTGTTCAAACTTCTGCTTATTGGGGATTCTGGTGTTGCACAATCTTGTCTTCTTTTGAGATTTGCTGTAAGTTTCTTGACTTAACATGACATTTGAAAATACATGTCTATTTTACCTTGTGTGCTTATTAAAAATAGTAGAAAATCAAAATTATTGTCTTTTGTTTTTATGAATATAGAATGCTTTAAATTGATTGTTGTATTAGCTAATTTCTATTTTATTTTTTAATTGTCGTTTCTTTTGTCCTTAGCTGTCTTTAGATGGAAATGGATAAAAGTTCAATGCAAAAGTCAAGGTTAAGCCAAGAGTACTTACATGGAGTACAAAATTTTCTTAGCTTCACTTTTAATAGAGGAAGCGAAGATAATAGGATACTATGTCCTTGTGTGAAGTGTGCTAATAGTGATTGGCATATGCATGAAATTGTCTTCGAACATTTAATATGTTTTGGATGTCTCTCGGGGTACACAAAATGGCATTTTTATGAAGAGTCCATGCCTTCTAGATCGTCCTTTAGAGTTCATTAAAATTCCACTTGTGATAATCATCATCAATCCAATAGACAAGATGACTTGGAGGGCATGTTACGGGATGTATTTAGCATGTATAACCATAGTTTCCAAACGTCTACACTAGAAGTTTTAAAGTTAAATGAGGACGATGTTAGAATGAATAATTTTGCTGAAATGGAAAAAGAAGTAGTTGATCAAGAGCCTAATGGAAAAGTGACAAAGTTTTAATAGTCGCTTGATGAAATGAATAAAGAACCCAATGATGGATCTAAGCATTCAAAATTGTCTTTTTGTATCCGTTTTTTTCAATTGAAATGGTTAGAAAGGTGGATAGAAAATTCTTTGACACTAATATTAGAGTTTCTTAAAGAAATATTTCCCTTTGCAAAATCCCTAAGTCTTTTAAGGATGCTAAGAAGATAATAAAAGATTTAGGTCTTGGATATGAGAAAATTCATAGTTGCCGAAATGACTGTATGTTGTGTTGGGATGATAAAAAAATCAAAAAATTTGTCATGTTTGTGGCAAATCTCGGTGGGTGGATTAAAATAAGGAAGATAATGTGCCTTAGCTTAAAGGTGAAGCAGATTTTAAAAAGAAGCCTACAAAGATTTTAAGGTATTTCCTCTAATACCAAGACTTCAATGAATTTTCATGTCTTAAAAAACATCTGATTCTATGAGATGGCATCATGATGAAAGGACTGATGATGGGTTACTAAGGCATCCTGCAGATTCTCTAGCTTAGAAAACATTTGATAAAAAGTTTCCATGCTTTGCTAATGATCTTTAAAATGTGAGGCTTCGACTTGCATCTGATGGTTTTAATCCATTTAAAATGATGAATACTTTTTATAGTACTTGGCCGATTGTCTTGGTTCCTTAAAATTTACCTCTATGGATTTGCATGAAGCAATCTTCCTTTATCTTGTCTATGATAATTCCTAGAGAAAAAGGTCCAAGAAATGATATTGACATTTATATGCAACCCCTAGTTAAAGACTTAAAGTAGTTATGGGAAGGGGTTGACACATATGATGCATAAAAAAGGGAGAACTTTCGTTTGCATGCAAGATTACTATGGAATATAAATGATTTTCCTGCTTATGCAAAACTCTATGGGTGGAGCACTAAAGGTCGCTATGCTTGTCCTTGTTACACTACGCAAACATGTTCAAAGTGGTTATATAACGAGGAAAAAATTCTCTTATATGGGACATCGTCGAAGGTTAAATGAGAACCATAGATTTTGATTCCAAAAAAATATTTTTGATGGTACTGGAGAGTTTAGAGAAACACCTCATCCTACTATTGGGTCTGATGTCTTAATGATGTTGAAAGATATCAATTTCATTTATGGAAAGACCAATCAGTCAAGTACCATACAATCAAGGAAAAGAATAAGGGAGGTATATGAAAGCAATGATATTGATAATCAGAGTGATAAGGAAGAAAATCAAAAAGATGATCCAAATAAGGCAGATTTATGGGAAAACAAGTATTTTTTTGAGTTACCTTATTACGAGCATATTTTATTACGTCATAACCTTGATGTTATGCACATAGAGAATAATGTTTGTGAAAATATAATCGGGACAATTCTTAGTATGGATGAAAAAACAAAAAATAACTTAAAGAGTCAGCTTGACCTAGTTAACATGGGAATTTGCTGTGATCTTCATCCAGAATTACTTCCAATTAAAAGTTAAGGTTGCCACCTACTTACTTTAGGATCGAAGAAGGGAAATGATGTGTTTGGTAAGGTGCTAAAAGATATGAAGGTCCCAGATGCATATGCTCCTAATATACCAAGATGTGTGAATCTCAAAAATCGAAAGCTTTCTTCCTTAAAGTTGCATGATCATCACATCTTAATGCAAGACTTACTTCCACTTGCTTTATGTTGTTCTATGTCAAAGCAAGTGACTTCTAGTATAATTGAACTTAGTAATATAATGAAAGCAATTTGTGGCAAAGTTCTCAAGATCAAATAGCTTAAAAAACTTCAAGATCGAGCTGCTTTAACTTTATGCCACTTAAAGATGATTTTTCCTCCATTATTTTTCACCATAATGGTGCATTTGGTTATCCATCTATGTTATGAAGCAAAAATTGGTGGACTGGTTTATTATCAATGGATGTACCCATTAGAGAGGTATTATGTTCTTTCCTTATTATAGTGTTCTCTTAGACATGGAGTTCAGATGTCGATGCTAATTATGTTATATATAATGTTATAGGTTTTTTGGGAAGTTAAAATCCTATTGTCGAAACAAACACTATCCAGAAGGTTCAATTGTAGAATGATATTTAGAGAAAGAATGCATGACATTTTATGCAAGATATTTGGAAGATGTTGGAACAAGATTTAATAATCAACAAGAAATGTTGGGCTTCCACTTAATAACTTAGTTGACACATATTTATTTGGCAGTTTTGGACAACCAATCAGCAAAGTTGAAGTGGTAGAGCTAGATGATAAATCTTAGGCACAAGTGCATCGATATATGCTATTCCACCATGATTCAGTGGAACACTATTCAAGTAAGTTTTACTATATTATTTTTTTAATGTGTCCTTAAAAACTATATTGCTTAATTTAACACACTTTTTGTTCAAAACAAGTATAGACACTACTTGGGAGCTCGTATACGTTCTCAAAGATCACACCTCCACGAGCTTGATAAGTTATATATGGAAAAATTT
>JBBYHO010116302.1:0-33389 GCA_038382025.1 Adansonia gregorii | reverse complement strand
TTCGCATATGGGATGCAAGCTTAAACTGACCAAAAGGACCACTACCTTCATCAGTAGATGACAAATGATGAATATTGATATCAGCTGCGACATTTAGGTCAGAATCATTGTTGTCATCACTGTCATCAAATTGAGCATAATTTTTTGGCTCATTAAAGCCTCTGACATAGTCACAGTGGGGTTCAAAACCTCTAATTGGAGACTCTGTCATTATGGAAGTGTGTGGTGCATCATCTTTGATGGAAGGAAATATTGATGGCATAAATGAATAATGAAAGGATTCAATGATAATCAATAGTTGTGCATCTAGAGGAGGTTGACATACAGGATTATCAAATGGTCATGACATTTTTGTGAGTACATTACATACGGTATGGATATTTGAAGGTCCTCCATCATCATTAACATTATCTAGCTCAGCATATAACTCAATTATACTGACATTAAGAACTTGTTGATAGGCATCAAACATGCATCTCACACCATCATCATCTTTAACTAAGAAACTCCTATGTTAGACACATTCTTCTCCCATAGAAATAGGAAGCTTACACTTGATCTTTGATACTTTTCTTCCATTCTTGGCTTTAATTTTTGTATTAATTTTGGCCTCTTGATTGTGATGTCTTCCTTCACATTAATGCTTTTTGGATGATCACTTCGAAAGGTAACACCTTCTTTACTATTGAAAATTTGTCAATTAAAGTAGACAAGTTCAACAAATCTGTTGCTAATGTTGTTTAATTAACTTGTAAACAAATACTATTTCCATTAAATACCATCTAGATTATCAAATATAAACATGGAATATAAATTTGTTTACAATGGTTTAACATATTAAAGTAAAAATAAATACCTATAATTGGCTTTGAAAATGCAAATAGGTATTAAAGAAGAAATTGATGCTATTCACGTTCAGTAGAAAACAACAAATGTTAGAATGAAGAAGCACTATTAATAAACTTTACAAATAAATCTAGCACAAATTGGAAAGAAAATGACAATAAAAGTGAATGAAAATGAGATAATGAACTAGAGTATTTATAAGGGAGTAAAAAAATCTAAAATCTATGCATTAGTTTCATTTTTTTACATTTTGTTGTGTCATTAATCAACTTTTTTTATCATGTCAGAAGGAATCTGATACCCAATGCATTTGTCACATCTTTCAGGATCTAAGCAATTTACTAAGCTTTAAACAACTTTTTTCTGTTGTGTCAGAAGGAATCTAATATACCATGCATTTGTCACATCTTTTGGGTTTCAAGAAATTTACTAAGCATTAGTCAAATATTTTCTATCGTGTCAAAAGGAATCTTATACATAATGCATTTATTGCATCTTTTGGGTTTCAAGAAATTTACTAGGCATTAGTCAACTTTTTTTTGTTGTACAGAAGGAATCCGTTGTACAGTTTGTAATTTTCATATAACATTTTTTGGGTTCCAAGAAATATATTATGCATCTTTTTTTAAAATAAGATTAATTTTTTAATGTATAGATAGTTTAATTTTAACCTAAATATAGATTTTTAAATAAGCTACCAACTAAAAATGATGTAAATGATATAAAAACATGTTCTATCAATGATCATAAATGACAAAAATAGAAATTATGCTAAAAATTTTAAATGATAAAAATACATATTATATAAATGACCGTAATGATAAAAATACATATTAAGCAAATTAATACGAATAAAACTCTATTGACGAGAGGCCATTTCGCGTGGTGTTGAACAATAATATTGAGTTTTCCTATTACGCGATGGCAATACTCATCATTCAGTATTTTTAGTTTCATTGCTACGAGTGCTTCGAGTTTAACGTCCTCAGCCTCTTACTGTCATCATCAGTGCTTTTTCCTAAATGGCTTCTTCATGAGCAGTTGTTTTCTAAGTGGTTTCATTTATAATATCTGAAACCATAAATTGACCACTCATAGATATACCCAAATCGCCGTACCCAAAAATGGATTCCAACTGTTGAAGGAGCCAAAACCTACTACATCATAAAAAGGATTCCATGTACTCGTACCACCACAACGTGAAACTAGGTTATCAAATTGGTACATGCTAGACAGATATGTTAGACCTGAAGTCCGCATTAGGAGGTTGGCATCTAGCCTACTTCTTGGTGGCTTCAGCCAATAACACCTACACTTATCATCATCTCTAGCATGATTGAAAGAATGTCGATGACTTAATGATAATCCAAGATCACGTTCTAGTTCAGGATGACTAAATGACATCTTAAGCGTATTAGAATTGTGAACATCTGCCAAAGTAGGTTGCCTTATCCTCTGACTAAGTCTTGCGATGGGAAAATAAAAGGTCAACGTTGTTCATAAAACAATTTGATGCATTCAACTGATGGCTCAAAACTATTGTTCGTAATTTTAGAACTAGAAGCAATTAGTATAGAATTGTTTTCCCAAAACCAGATCTATTTTTTATGCTTTTTGGCCCAGTTCTCTGTATGATTATCACATATGTCAATTTTGTGAACTCTGTCATGGTTCACTAGTGTTTGAAGGATTGTTGTTACATTCCAAATTGGTGTAGGACCCTACTCGCCTGGTGCCACTCTATAATTTGAAAGCATATTAGTGTTGTACTTGCACGCTAGATGTGGCTACTTTTTATGCTTGCATTAGGAAGATGACAGTATCTCATTAGAACAATATGGCATCCATAAAAACTGCAAAAATACATACAAATTATTACTAAACAATATGGTATCTGTTGGGTTAAATACACATGTACTTTAATCAACTACATTAAATATTTACTCTATCAAAGGTAATGCGTTCAAGTCTTTCTCTAATACTTTTAAACTTAGTTAGGGTAAATCTATAATCTTTTCGACCACACTATCTATTTAAATATATATTTTTTAATAATTTATATGTTAGTATAACCTTTACGGTAATGCAATACAAATGAAGTACTCAAGTTTATTTCCTTAACGTAAGAGGGTGTACAGGATGTGCACTAACTTTTGGTGCAAGAAATGGCATCCGATACCAAATAACTGTAGCAGCCATAAACAATGTCATGGGTATATTTAGTTGCAGTTCAATAGAGTTCCTTATGAAGAATCCTAAATAGGCTAAACCCCAACAATAATTTCTAGCCTCCCTGAAATCTCACAAAATTGAAAAATACATTAAATGAACCGATTGCTAGATTTATTGGGCATTAACATTCCTCTAATTAAGCGTAAAATATACACTATGGCAACACATTTTATATGTCATATAGTTGTTTTATGGGAGTGTGTGAAAGTTCTTTCCAACCAAATTATTTTAAGTCTTCAGCTTTCTAAATCGTTAGCTGGAAGGATCTCACCTAATAATTCAAGGCACACCTCACCCTATTTCAAGAGGCTTCCCCTATTACTGCCTCACCATTAACTGGTAGTTCTAATTGACGTGCAACATCTTCTAGGGTATTGTGCATTCATCACATAGAAGATGCAATGTATATGTCTTAGGTCTCTATCGTTCAATCAAGGCTTTTATGGGTTCACGCTCATATTGTGGGGTTTTAAATAAAGCTGCATGGTAAAATCCAGATAACCATAGATAATATACAATATACATATTTGGTTCTTCCAAAGCAAATTTACGCGGCCATAACTCGCGATCATAATCATATTTAAAAAGTCATTAATTTATTAGTTATAAAATTCTAAATTTGTAATATTTAAATACTTGATTAATAAAAATTCAGTACCTTGGATAATACCTTGACGATATATGAATTTCTTCTAATTTCACCAATGATAACGATGATGATGATAAAGCCATTATATTAATCGAAAATATGCCTATAGGAAGAATTGAAATTTTTAAACATTACAATGACTTAATTTACCAAACTAAATCAACTTTTACAACAAAAAACCTTAATTACAACATAAATAAATTTTATCGTGATAATAAATGATAAAGTACAATATAATAAATTTTAAAGTTAAATATCATATTCTTATTCTTTAAATAAAAAAATCCCAATCATGCTCTAATCTCTCAAATAAATTTTAACTTGTACAAAAAAACCTTAATTACCACAAAAAAATTAGATCATGATAATAATAACTTACAATGTTAAATATCATATTATTTAAATAGAAAACTTAAATCATACCTTAATCTTTCAAACAAAACACAACTGTTATAAAAAACTTAATTACAATGAAAATAATTTAATTATGATAATAAATTACAAAGTTAAGTTTCAAATTGTTTGTTTAAAAAGTTTAAATCATACCTTAATCAGTGTCAACAAATTTCAACTTCTACAAAAAAAAACCTTAGCTGCAACAAAATTAAATTTAATTATAAAAATAAATTACAAGACTAATTATATTTTAATATTACAAGAACACTTTTACAAAATAAAAATAAAATATATCTTCAAAAATTATACGAAAATTCCTCTATATATGAATATTTAAACTTTAAAAATTTTCTTAGCTCTCTTATTTGTTTATATGAAAAAAAAAGCTTCGAAGACTCTATTTATAAAAAGTCTAAAGCTCTTTCTTCTCCCTTATTCTCTAATAATTTTAAACGTCACGGATCCTGCTAAAGATGAAGTCTATGACCTTTACCTTACATTGATTCTATCAAGGTCATGGACTCTACCAAAATAAAATTGGACCTTGACCCTGCCCACTATTGCCTCCCTAAATAATTGAAGGGGGCCAATAGGGGGCAAGTTTCTAACATGGATTTTTTTTATTGATAACTTACTCTTACGAGAGACGAGTTCTCAAAAGATATATAGTTTCACTATCTCACCTATAGTATTGATAAATTTTTAATATAAATAAAAAAATATATTTCTAAATTAATCTCAAAATAAGTTATAATAAAAAATTATAATAATTAGTAAAAAAAAAGCTACTTAAAATATCTTAACGTATTAAAATAATAATAATTATTATTATAAAACAAGAAAAATACAAGAAAGAAATTTCATTTAAAAAATATGATATATATATATATATGTATATATCCAATTTTAGCCGGCGTAAAAACCAATAAAAGCAAAGAAAAAATAGAAAGAGGAAACAAAGGAAAAAAAGTCAGAAGAGAAAGGCCTACGGCTCCTTTATAAGAAAACGAAATCCAATCTAAAGCAAAGCCCCGTTCCTATTCAACGAAACTCTAGCCTCTAAGATCCTAATCAGTTTCCCTTTACCATAAAAAATGTCAGCCAATACCATGGCCACCACTTCCCCACGCGAGGAAAATGTCTACATGGCGAAGCTCGCAGAGCAAGCCGAGCGCTATGAGGAGATGGTTAAGTTCATGGAGAACGTCGTCTGCGCCGTCCCGGCTCTCGACGAACTCACCATCGAGGAACGGAATCTCCTCTCCGTCGCCTACAAGAACGTGATCGGCTCACGCCGTGCCTCCTGGCGGATCATTTCCTCCATCGAGCAGAAGGAGGAAGGACGTGGCAACGCCGATCACGTCTCCGTCATCCGTGAGTACAGGGCCAAGATCGAGGCCGAGTTGTCCGAGATTTGCGCCGGAATTTTGAAGCTTCTCGACGAGAAGCTCGTTCCGGCCGCCGGGAGCGGAGATTCCAAGGTCTTTTATCTGAAGATGAAGGGAGATTACCATAGGTACTTGGCTGAGTTCAAGACTGGCGATGACAGGAAAGCCGCTGCCGAAAATACGCTCACTGCGTATAAATCTGCTCAGGTTTGTTTGGCATTTCAGTAATTTCCTTTCCGATCCGGTGCATTTCTTTGGTTAATTTTAAATGTGAATTGTGATGAATATGTGTTTAGTTTTATGAATCTGGTTTGTGTATAATTGTGGAATAATTTGATTTGGGGGGGGGGGGGAAATGTAGTTTATTGGTCTCCCTTTGTTTCTTTCTTCCCTTAAAGATTGGGGTCTTCGTTGAATTACGTACTTTGATTAGGAAACATAAGCGTTGGAAGACATTACATGGGATCACAATAGAAAACTTATGAAAATTAGCAAGAAATATGGTCTTAATAATATGGATTTCGAATTTGGTTAATATTTTCTACGAATATGTCATAATTCTGTTTAAGGATATTTGATTTGAGTCTACTTGTTTATGTTTAATTTATGTTTCTGCATAGTTGAGTTTCTTGTTGGCCCCAAGATAAATTGTGTTTATCTCTGAACCATAGTCGCTTCTTTCCTCAGCCCCTGACAACCTGAGATTATAAAATTCCTTCGGTGTTATGTATTGATTCAAGTCCTAAATGAGCCTTTTCTGGTTAGATCACTAATTGATGCACTTGCTGGTTATATAGACATGTTACTGCTATTGTTTTCTTTAAAAACTTGAAATCACTCCGGATCTTTTTTCTTTTTTTCATTTTAATTCTAACGTTTACACTTAAATAGAAGATATTTACCTTTGGTTTTTGATTATGTTAAAGTGAGCGTGATTTGTGTTTTGTCCATAGTTCCGGTTCTTTATTGATTTTATTTGCCTGTTTTCTTTTCAGGATATCGCAAACTCTGAGCTAGCCCCGACTCATCCTATCCGTTTAGGATTGGCTCTGAACTTTTCCGTCTTCTACTATGAGATCTTGAATTCTCCTGATCGTGCTTGCAGTCTTGCGAAACAGGTAGGATAACAAAACTTTAGAATTTTAGGTTTGTTTCTATATTCATCTTGTTCATCAGTAACATTTGGTCTATGTGTTTATATTCTTTTGAGTAGTATTACAGATCCGTTTTTATTCTTCATTTGGAGTTTCATTATTATTTTGTCTCCAAATTCTATTCAGTCAACAAACATCTATGTTTCTTTCCTCAGGCTTTTGATGAAGCCATTTCGGAGCTGGACACTCTTGGAGAGGATTCATACAAGGACAGCACTTTGATAATGCAACTTCTTCGTGATAACCTCACTTTGTGGACCTCAGATATGCAGGTGAGATCCCACAAATTTCTTTTTTCCTTTTTGACTATTATGTTCTGCCATCTATGTATCTTCTTTGTATAATGAATTTTTCTTGTTAACTACTATTTTTTTCTTCCATTTAGGATGACGGGACAGATGAGATCAAAGAAGCTTCCAAACCTGAGGATGAGAAACAACAGTGAAGTCGCTAATCTTCGTGGTAGTGTTTTACTTCTTTTTTTTTTATATATGGAGAAGTCGATTGGTTTCACTATCCCTTCAGTTACTTGTTTGTAGGAGATCAATCCTCGATTTATGAATGAACCTTGGAAGTACAGCTGAAAATTTCTCAGCATTTCACTTGTTATTCTTTTCAAGTTGAAGCTTTCTAATTGTGGTGAAGCTATATGCACTCTTTTCTTGATGGTTTTGTTGACAATAAGGGAGCTGATGATTGAGATATATTCTAAGCTTAATGTTCAGAGATGTTTCCTTGGAATTATAGGATTGATTTTTATATATAATAATTTTGTTTTCTATATTGAATATGGTTGTATCTGTTTATGCTCTTTATCGTTGCCTTTTTTTTGATGGATGCCAAATTAACCATCATTGGATTCATCTAGCTTGTTTTAAGCTCATGTGCTGATCTCAAGAACTTGGTAGATAATAGTGTTTAAAACTAGTGTTGCTTGCATTAAATCAATCTCCCGGATGCTTAGAAGGGGAAATGGGAATCGGAAAAACTAGGCGGTTATTATAAGATTACTTTTAGTTGAATATGTGGCATGAAGCTGGTTTTCCTGGGTTTAGTGCTGCTGTTGCAGTATAGTTTAATCCCATTTGTTTACAGGCCCTCTTAGTTCCATGTCAAAGAGGAGTTTGATTAAGGTATGATAATAGTTTTTAGCCCTCCCTCCTTCCACTATGAATTTTAAGATTCGATAACTTTACATGATACCAAAAAAATCACTCAAAATTTATATAGTATAAATTATTAATGTATTAAAATTTATATAAATATATAATACGTTTAATGTAATAATAACACCTTTAGCATGGATTGGAGCCACAGTCAGGACTGATGCCTGGGTTAAAATGTATTAAACCTTTTTTTTTTTTGAGTAGTAAAGATTAAACTTTCTGGATAAGAATAGGAATAGAAATAAAATGCCATTGCTACTGCTAAGCTTCGTGTCTCGGTCACTTTAGCCACACAAAGCATTAGACGGTGTGTTCGGTTTGGTATGGTGGGACAGCCATTTGGCCTCTATTTAGCATGCTATAGTAATTCGAAGGTTACGTTTGCTGAATGACTAGTTCAATGGAATTCCTATTTGGGATTTAGTGCTGGGCTCTAAACGGCAATCATAACCCATGAGGAATAGGGAAAAAAAGTTCTCCAAAGTATCCTTAAATAAAATTTCAAATAAAAACTATTATCTCTAAAAAGAAAATTAAAAACCAGCATATCTCAACAATTTTCAGCCATCCATCTCAGAATTTCTATCTTGGGGTTTCGATTTTAGATAACAATAAGAGCTTGTTGGGTTCAAATTTAGGAAGGATGGAGAAGAGACAAAGGGGAAGAACATATGAAGACGGGGGCTTTGGAGTGACAACGTTTCACGAAAAAGAAAGTGAAAACTACGGTGGTTTAAAGTAAATATAATAAAATTTATTTAAAAATATATATTAAAATATAATGTATTAAATAATTAAATGCTTTTATATTTATATTTTAATATTTTTAAGAAATTATTTAAATAAGTTTAAATTTATAAATAAAAATTTTATTTTTAATTTAGGGGTAAAGTAATTGTTTTATATCTAATCGTTATCTTTTCTTTAATACAATTTTAATGTAACATTATTTTTTATTTATTATATTCAGTCAATTAAACTATATATTACTTGCTTTTACTTCTTTTATCCTCACTGAATAGCTATCGCATTTCTTATCTATTCCATTTTAACAAACTAAATACACTGTGAGGTCTCATAGAACCATTTGTATTGTAATGCCCTGGGGCCTAAACTATCCATCATCATTTGTCATTCAACAACAGCTTTGAAGTTATGTTATTGTAGAAATTTTCACACCACGAAATGGGAGGAAAAAATATTACGAGAAGATTTTTTTTTTTTTTGGAAAGGCAAAATTTAGGTACAACTAAGTTTATCAATTCATGTATTTTAATTATTTTTTTGTATTTAATTTGTTATATATATATATATATTTTAGTCTATAAGTAATTTGTATTATATATATTTTTAGATACATTCATTTATTCTTGTTGTGTTTGTTTCGTGTTGTTATTATTTTTTCATGTGTATCCAAAATCATGATATAGGTTTTTTTTTTCTTTTTAAATGTGTAATCTAAAAAATATATATAATATTTACAAGGATATTTGAAACTTTTACTATTTTAAATTAAAATTAAATCTTTTTGAAAATATTTTTAATCAATAATCATCCAAATAACTTATTCTCTTTTATATATTTTTAACAACATTTTTTTTCTTTCAACCACATAGTGGTGGCACCAATTGTTCTCCAAAGATACTCTATAATGCTTTTAACAGAGTTTGATATTATAAGTAAAGTGAAATCAATTTAGTTAGTAAAATTACAAAAAAAAAATTAAATAAACTCATAATGATATTTTTATCCTTTTGTAATTTTTAATAAAATATTTTTTTTAAGAAAACATCCACTCCTACATAAAAACCTAACCACATTTTATATTTCTAAAAAACTATCCACAATTAAATTTTTTTAAAGAAAATAAATTTTTATTTATATTTTTCTTAACTACCCATATAATAGGTTTGCCATAATCTAGTACTATATTAAAATGACTTATTGAGTTAGTTTTAAGAGTTAATCATATACCAACTCAGTCAGTAAAATTACTTAAAAATTTCAAGCTTATATTAATAATGGTATAAGTCGAGACATAACTATGTATCCTTCTATAAATTTGCAAAGCTATCCATCAATCAATTTTTTTAAACTAAATTTTTTATTCACTTCTTTTATTAACTCACATAGGAGGTGTGTCATTATTTAGTATTATAAAGCTCTAGATTTGACATCAACTCAGATGTCGAATTGATTAAAATACCAAATAAAATTATCTTCAAGAATATTAAAAAGTATTTGTGTCTTTTTAATTAAATAAATAATTAGCAATTCACTATTTTTTTTAAGTACCATCTATTTTTTTACTTATAAAAAACTACTTATTTTTACTGCATAATTTCTTTCAAAAAATAAATTAAAAAAATCAGATGGATTCTAATAATTCTATATATTTTTTTTGTCATGATTGAATTTTAATAATCTTATGTAAATATATAAAAGATAATTGTGCTATGTGGACAATCTAACATTTTGACACGTGTATAATCTTAAATAATTGATAAATGTCTTGCATTTAATTATTTTAATTTAATTCAAACTTTAAATATTTTGTATAATAATTTTTTAAAACTTTTTTAATTGACTTATCTTTTATTTTTATAAAACCTACAAAAATAAGAATCTTCTTCTATGGTCAGTATTTCAAATTTTAGAATTAACTAACCTTTTACATTATACAATTAGCGATAATTTTTAAAACATTTACTATAATGTCTCTGAATAATGTAATATCAAGACATTATACAATTAGTAATATATTTAAGCTTATTACATTATACAATTAGTAATATCTGGAGATATTACAGTAAATCTTTTAAAAGTTATCACCAATTGTACAATGAAATAAGCTTAAATATATAAAAATATGATCTTAACCGCAGTATCATTGGCTATTCTTCTTCACTTTGGCTTTGTTGCAGTTTTATATATTTTTTATATGAAATTTATCTAGTAATCTTGCTTATACTCTTTTTTTAAGGTTTTATTCCTATATTTTTATCTGTGTAGGTTTTGTTTTAGAATAACAAATTATCAAATGTATATTTTGGTATTTTTCTCTTTCGATTTGATTATCCATTCTATATTTTGCTTTTGTTTTAAGAATGAATTGGCAAAAACTATATTATCCGGACTCGAACAATACTGAAATAAATTTATTAAAATACGAATATATTTCCATGCTTGTATAGGTTTAAGACTAGATAAAATTAAAGGCCAACGGTTTACCAAAATATCACACTTTTGTTGGCGTTATTCCATGTCAAATCTTATGCCTGGCATACGGTATATTCCTTTATTTTTCCAATCTTGCTTTCACCTATAGTTGAAAATTAATTCAATCTTATAGAAATGGTGTCTTTTGACTCTTGACACCAATTTAATTAAGAGAAAAATGAGTAAAAAAAATTATTTTTAAAATTGATTTGTGAAATTTTGTATGTAAAAGACACAATTGTCCCTGGTTTTGTGGGATTGGTCCATACTATTTTTAATTGATTGATTAAACTAATGTCACGAGTCAAGTGATATCAATTTAATTATTAAAATTACTAAAATATTAAATATAATATATATTCATCACGCATATAAATTTAAGGCTATTGGTGTCTTTTAATACTTTTTTTATAAAACTAGAGATAATTAATAAAATATTACAATTTGGCACACTCATCATGCGAGTGCTCTTTTTTCTTTTTTAAAAAAATGGTTAGTTTTTAGGGGCATAGGATGTGGTTAGTTTTTTATGTAGGAATAGGCAGTTTTATTACAAAACATTAAAAATTATAAAAAGATAAAAATATCCTTGATTTTATATTTATTTTTAATACTTTATTAATTTTGTTTATAATTCAATCAACTGATTTGATATTACTTGACTTAAAATATCAAAGTTAACCAGAAACATTATTAATAGTATAAATTTCTTTTTCTTATCTGGTGGTATAAATTCTCAAGAAAACTACATACCCTTGTTCATAAAAACTATTCATATCTAAGATTATTTTATTTTATTCTATTATTATAACTATTTAAGCATCAACAAACACAAATCTAAGATTCAATTAACTAAATTAAAGAAATTAAAACCGTTCAGTTTGTTAATGGAAGTTAATCTGAGGCTAAGCACAAAGTAACTTTTTTTTTATAGAAGCAAGCCATTTACATTCATTATATTTTTTTTATAAAAATTAATATCTTCCAATTTATAAAGAAAATATTAATTAATGTTATGGAAAGATTTTTATTAAATTGATATGTTTGATAAAGTAAAAAAGAACCCAATTTATAAAGAAATATTTTAATTCAATTGACAAACTTTAATTGAATAAATTTATTTGATAAGTATTTATTGTTGTTAGACCTTTTAGTAGTGAATGAAATCAAGAAGAGGTGACTTAATTTCTAACTGCTTTTCACAAATTAAAACTTTAAAGTATAAATTGAGAAATTCAAATAACCAAATTGGAGTTATATGTTAATGACCAAATAATAAGCAATTAAAGAGTAAGGAAAGGAGAAGCAAACTCAATGATTTAGAGAGGTTTAGCCTCAATTGCCTACATCATCTACGTCAACTTCACTTGCTTCAGATTTCTCTAATTAACTAGCTTGAATTGTTTTGCTTTTCAAGGCTAATATATAACCTTTACAACTCTCTATTTTTTTTCTTAAGGCTAAAAAGAAATCTTTACCTTCTCTATCTTTTATGGCTAAGATAGAACCCTTTCTTTACTTTTTAATGACAAGTAAAAGCCTCCCCTCTTCATAAGGATTTTATTTGTAAACAAACAAATCCTCTAAAGGCTAGGTGTGTACAAGAACTTAGGCATAAAGATGACAATTCTAGATATAGAATTACAAAGAATACAAGAACGAATAGGAAGAATTAATCCTATAAATAATGAACTACTTAGAAACATTGAAAAAGATGAAAAATATAACTCTAAGCTTAATCTTTTGGTTCATCATCTTGTTGAAGGTGTTGGAGAGGCTTATTTATAGCCTTTAATAAGAATATAGCAGTTGGGAATGTTTGGTGCAGTGATATAGCTATTGGAGACTTTATTTGAGTAATTCCTATTCATTCCTGCCTGATTATATCGATACATTATGTTGTATATTGATACATTGCCTTCATTCATACAAAATATGACCATTATGGCTTATTGTATCAATACATTTTAGAACGTATCAATACATTTCAAGATATATCTATTAACCTTGATTTTGATTTTGATCTAACAAACAACTTAAGTTAAATTGATACTCAACTTGGTATTTGTGTTTAAGTTGAAAAGCATTTTGAAAAATACTAAGTTTGTAATTTGTCAAAAATTATATGCTCTAAAAAGTATACTTAGAATAATTTTTTAGATTTGTTTGAGTTAATAAAAATCATTTCACAAACATTTTTGAAGGTTGGTATCGATACAAAGAACAAATGTATCGATACTATGCTTAAAAACCCCCAAATGTATCGATACAAGTGTATATATATCGATATAGCATGCTTAGTATCGATACTCACCCCATGTGTATTGATACAAGGCTTGGCAGTAGCTAATGTTAGGCTGAAACCCTCAAATGTAATGACATAAGTGTGCATGTATCAATACAGCCTACTAAGTATCGATACTCACCCCATGTGTATTGATACAAGGCTTGGCAATAGCCAAGATTTGGCTGAAACCCTAAAATATATCAATGTAATAGTATATGTATCAATATAGCTTGCTTAGTATCGATACTCAGATCCTTTCATCGATACAATAAGCTGTAACGGTCACTTTTTTAATTTCTGTATCGATACTATTGGTATTGTATCAATACTATAACGTGGGACTGAACAAAAACAAGTATTTATAAAGGCTACAATGGCTCTCCAACCACTACATTAAATGCCCAATGTCTATAAATAAATTTCTGGCTATAAATGGAGGTTCCAGATAGCTGAAGAAGCAGAGATACAAATTTTATTGAATCATTGAACAATTAAAGCTCAAAATCATCAAATTCTTTATTTTTAGTTACTTCAAATTCATACTCTTCAAGCCTATTTGTATCTCATTCATCTTGTACTTAAATTCCAACAGATATTTACCTACTAAAGGTTTAATTTGTTTGCAAAATACTTCATTCATATCACAAAAAGGTTTGTGTGAAAGTGAGTGAAAATATTTGAGAGTTTAGGGCAAAATTCTCAAAAGAATTGAAAGGTTCTATCCAAGCCTTAAAAGATTGTGGTATAAGGTTATACCTTAGCCCTAAAGGTAACAATTTGTTTAGTGAATTACGGGAATCACCTTGGTAAGAAAGTACCAAGAAGAGAGGACGTAGTTATTAAATTAAAAGATCGAATCTTTATACATTGATTGTTTGTTTTTCTTATCCTTATCTCATTTTTAATTTTTAATTTACTTCAAATTGATCAAGTTTTTATAGTACTAATTCACCCTCTCTTAGTTCAATCTTTCCTTTGAAGCTAACAATTAGTATCGGAGCTTTGGTCTTTATTATAGGTCTCACAACCTTGAGAAAAGATCCTTGATAGCTCAAACATGGAGAATGCAAACATAGTAATCAAAGCCTCAAGAAGCCCACAAGAGTTGAAAGCTAAGATGAAGTTTGTCTCACGGCATTTGAGACAAATGCAAAAGCTATAGGACTTGAAGGGCATTCTATGACGAGACCTCTACTTTTCAATGGTGACAACTACTCATATTGAAAAACAAGAATGAGGCTCTTTATCCAAGCAAATGACTATGAAGTATAAAAGATCATCATCAATGGACTATTCATCCTAAAGAAGAGAGTCAAAGATTGTATTGTGCCAAAGAAAGAAGAAGAAGAATGGGATAAACAAGACACCAAAATGGCATAATTAAATACTAAGGCCATGCATACATTATTTTGTGCTCTTGGTCCAAGTGAGTACAATAGTCTCATTATGTGACAATGCCCAAACAAGTATGGGATAAGTAAGCAACCACACATCAAAGAACAAATCAAGTTAAGGAATCCAAAATAAGCATGCTCACACTTGACTATGAAATTTTCAAGATGCAAAACGATAAAACAATTAAAGTAATGTCGGATAGGTTTATGAATTTCATCAATGGGTTGAAGGCACTCGAAAAATCCTATCCAAATAAAGAGATGGTAAAAAAGCTACTCAATAGTCTTAAGCAAAAGTGATAGCAATTGAAGAATCCAAATATCTCAACACAATCTCTTTGGATGAACTCATAGGTTCTCTTTTAACCTATGAAATGAAGATCAAGTATGGACAAGAACCATCAAAGAACATAACTGTTGCCTTTAAAACAATCACGCCTAGTGATAATGATGAAGAGGTTGAGAAAGATGAAGAAATAGCCATGTTCGTGAAAAAATTCAACAAATTCATGAGAATAAACAAAGCAAGAAGAGCTTCTAGAAAAGAAATGATGAAGGGAGACTCAAGCAAGAAAGAGAGAGAATAAATTATTTTCTATGAGTACAAGAAACTGGGATATATCAAATTTAAATGTCTAATATGGAAGGAGTCAAACCCGAAAAAACAAAAGAAAAAGGCCCTGGTGGCCATATAGAGTGATAGTGACACATCCGATAATGATGATGAGGAGGTGGCCAACCTATATCTCATGGCTCATGATGAGCCCAAGGTACCTTCTAATGCTAATACATACTCATTTCATGAATTAGCATTAGAATTTGAAGTTATGAATTTAAAATACAAAAAATGATTTCTAAACTTAAAGAAGAAAATGAAACACTAAGCATGTCAAATAATGATCTTAAGAAGAGAATAGATGAATTACAAGTCAATATTGATTATCTAACCAAGAAGAACACAAATTTACATAACTCATTTACAAGGTTTTATATGGCACAACAAAATTTGAACAACATGCTAGAAACAAAAAGAGCATTCTTTGATAAAGATGGTTTGGGCTATAATAAAATTGAAAAAGAAACTCACTTCAAGAATTTCTTTATAACACAAAACAAATCATTTGATGTATCCAGCATATGTACCAATTGCCATAAACTTGGTCACACATTCCATACATGTTTTTTAAAAACTATCACTTATAGAGGCAAGCTTATTATGAGAATATGGGTCTGCAAAGGTGTTGGCACATCTCAAGATGAAGCTATCAAATTAAAATGGATCCAAAAAAGCATAAAAATTTTGAATGCTAACACCCAAGGACCTAAGAAAATTTGGATACCTCAAATGAAAATATGTTGTGTGGTTGTAAGAGGAAGAGTATTGCTTTAAGGAAAATTCAACAACGAAAAATTCTTGGTATCTTGATAATGGATGCTCAAGACACATGACCGGTGACAAAAATCAATTTGTAGAGCTAAGGCCTAAGGACTCGCAAGGACAAATTAAATGTATTGAAACCATAGGTAACAATTCTTCATCTAACATTAAAAATATTCTATTTGTCAAAGGTCTCAAACATAATCTCCTTAGTATTAGCCAATTGTGTGATAAAAGCATGAAAGTTATTTTTGAATCAATAAATTGTCAAGTTATTGATGTTAAAACAAATAAAATTATTTTTGTAGGACATAGAGAAGAAAATGTTTATGTTGTGCATCTAGATGACTTATATTCTTAAAACATTTATTTCATTGCTAATAATGATGACTTGTATTGGTTATGGCTTAGAAATTTCGGACATGTTAGTATGAATGTAATTTCCAAACTATCTAGAAAAGACCTTGTTGTTGGATTGCTAAAAATGAAATTTGATAATGATAAAATATGTGATGCATGTGTCCAAGGCAAACATAGAAGAGCTTCATTCAAACCAATTAATATTTTCTCAACTACTAGAGTGTTACAACTTATTCATATTGATCTTTTTGGTCCTACTAGGATATTAAGCTTCAGAGGTAAACAATATGGATTTGTTCTTGTAGATGATTACTCTAGGTTTATTTGGATTCTCTTCTTACACTTTGAAATTAAGCCTTAGAAAAATTCATTACTTTTTGCAAAATTATCCAAAATGAAAAAAGTTATTCTATTTCAAGTGTAAGAAGTGATCATGGAAAAGAATTTGAAAACCTTGGTTTTGATACATTTTGTAATGAAAATGGTATTAGCCATAACTTCTCGGTACCTAGAACACCTCAACAAAATGGAGTTATTGAAAGAAAAAATAGAACCTTAGAAGAAATGGCTAGAACCATGCTTTGTGAAAATAATTTACCAAGATATTTTTGGGTGAAAGCCATTAATACTTTGTGCTATATTATAAAAAGAGCCATGGTTAGGCCAATCCTAAAGAAAACTCCATATGAACTTTTTAAAGGAAGAAAACCTAACATTAGCTACTTTCATCCTTTTAGATGTAAATATTTTGTATTAAATAATGAAAAGGATAATCTTGTTAAATTTGATGTAAAAAGTGATGAAGAAATTTTTCTTAGTTATTCAACAAATTCCAAAGCTTATAGAGTGTTTAATAAAAGAACTTTGATTGTTGAAGAGTCAATACATGTTATATTTGATGAAGCTAACTCAACCTTGAGAACGGTGACTTTTGATAATGATGATGTAGAGATTTACCAAAAACAAACTCAGCTAAGGAGCAAGGACAATCGATGCAAGATCATAAAGATCCAAAAGAGGAAGAACTAAATAAGCTAACTCAAGTAGAAAGGGAAAGAAATCATCCTAGAGAGTTGACTTATGTCAAAAAAGGTGAGATAATTAGTGATCCTAAGCAATGGGTAAGAACTAGATCATCCCTTAGAAATACATGCAATTATGTAGCCTTTCTTTCACAAATTAAACTAAGAATTTAGATGAGGCTCTAAAAGATAATAATTGGATCATGGCTATGCAATAGGAGTTAAACCAATTTGAAAAGAGCAAAGTTTGGAATTTAGTTGAGAAACCTAGTAATTATCCCATTCATAGGTGCTAAATGGGTTTTAGGAACAAACTTGATGAGAATGGAAAATAATTAGGAATAAGGCTAGATTAGTGGCTAAAAGATATAGTTAAGAAGAAGGAACTGATTATGATGAAACTTATGCCCCCGTAGCTAGACTAGAGGCCATTAAAATACTACTAGCTTTTGCAAGTTTCAACAATTTTCAAGTTATATCAAATGGATGTCAAAAATGCCTTTTTAAATGGCTTCGTTAATGAGGAAGTTTATGTTGAGCAACCTCTTGGTTTTGAAAATCCTCATTTTCTTGATCATGTTTTTAAACTTTCAAAAGCTTTATATGGACTAAAGCAAGCACCTAGGGCATGACATGAAAGACTATCAAAATTTTTGATTGAAAAAGATTTCAATAGAGGCAATGTTGACAAAACTCTATTTATAAAAGTAAAAAAAAAGACATTTTAGTGATTCAAGTTTATGTTGATGATATTATCTTTGGTGCTACTAATAAATCTCTTTGTCAAGAATTTTCTAAGTTAAGACAATGTGAGTTCAAGATGAGCATGATGGAAGAATTAGCAGTCTTATTGGGGTTGCAAATTAAACAAACTAAAGATGGTATTTTCATCACTCAAGCAAAGTACACCAAAGAATTACTCAAGAGGTTCAAAATGGATGAAGCAAAGCCTTGTTACACACCTATGAGTACTTCAACAAAGCTTGAAACGGATGAAGGAGGTAAAATTGTTGACTCTAAACTTTATAGGTCTATGACAGATTCATTGCTATATCTTACCGCAAGTAGACCTGACATAATGTTTAGTGTATGCCTATTTGCCAGATACCAATCATCATCAAGAGAGTCATATCTAATTGCCATGAAAAAAATCTTTAGATATCTTAGAGACACTCTAAATCTAGGCTTATGGTATCTAAAAGAATCATATCTTGTCTTACATGCTTATTCCGATGTGGATTTTGGTGGATGTAAAATTGATAGGAAAAGCACTTCCGATACTTATTAATTTCTTGGAAATATGCTAATATCATGGTTTTCCAAGAAACAAAATAGTGTTGTTTTATCCACAATCGAAGCGAAATACATATCTGCGGAAAGTTGTTATGCCCAAAATTTATGGATAAAACAACAACTGCAGGATTTTGGCATTACCATAGATCATATTCCAATTAAATGTGACAATAATAGTGCCATTTATCTCATCAAAAATCCAATCCAACACTCTAGAACCATGCACATAGAAATTAGACAACATTTCATTAGAGATCATGTGCAAAAAGGTGATATAGTGCTTGAATTTGTTGATACCTTGCATCAATTAGCTGATACTTTCACTAAGCCACTTAATAAGGATAGATTTTGCACAATTAGAAGAGAAATTGGCTTAATGAATGCACCCTAAAATTCATGATTTGATCCAATCCTAGTTCTTTGTTTCAATATTGTTTGCATCATGCTTAGTTTGATGAAACTAATTTTACAAACTTACTTGTTTGATGATGTTCATTTGTTATAAATTTCTCATTCTTGGATAATTTTGTTGGATCTTGATTAAATTTAAAATTATCCATGCAAAATGATCTTGATTGTGGTCCAAGTTGTATTTTCAAATGTTTTTCAAAGGATAATTAGGTAAAAAATATACCTAATTTGATGTCATCTTATTGGAAATGACACAATATTAGGCCATATGTATCAATCCTTGTACATATTTCCTCCATGTATCAGGATTAATTTCCATTGTATCAATACAAACCCAGACTTGTTCTTTGTATCGATACCTGCCTCTTCTGTATTGATACACTATATCAATAGTTCTCAGCCTGTATCGATACGGAGCAATTTGATCTAAGCCTCAAAACCCAGTTCCTTGTATCGATACAGAACCTAGACATGTTCTTTGTATCGATACTATTTCTTTTATATCCATATCCACTGTTAATTTAGAACTCCCCGCGTGTGAATAGATCATTTGAACAAGTATTATTCATCATTCTCTCATAAAACCCTCTCTCTCACTTAGCCTTCAAATCTTTAAAACTTATCATCATCACCCTTTTTCTCCTAATCAATTGCTCCATAAACCAATTTCCTTTATCACATTTACCCAAAACCATTTCAAAATCACTTACCATCATCTAAAATATAAAAAAATTCGAAACTTTCCATCACCCTAACCCTCACCATTTTCCTCTCTAAATCCATCACTTTTTACCAAATTCCTTTCCAAACTTTGACTCCTTTTCCATTCTTAAACTTTTCCCTACTTTGTTAGTACAATAGATTATGGATTTATTTACTACATCGTACCAACTGCAAACCAAATTTAGCGTCCACCATTTGTTCGACCATTTTCCTTAACTAGCGTTTTACCTATTCAACTTGTTCCCTTACTACCTGCTCGACAAAAGTCCTCAAATACAACCATGCCTCCTAAAACAAAATAAACAGCACGTCGTCAAGGTCCCGTCACACGTGCCTCTAACTCTTTCACTCATAAACCACTTTCAGCTCAAAGTCAGTCATTCTTTGACTTATGTTTTCGTGATACATGGGCTTGTAAGCATTTCACCACCATCTATGCCCGGATGCCCATCCAATAATGTCGACTCATCGACTTTCCCTTTCTCCAGTCCATTAATTATCCTTACCTTCAAATTTTTAAAAATTTCAGATGGACCAAAATTTTTTCTTTAAATGTTTCGGTTCGCTAAAATCTTGTCCGTGCATTCTTTAGCCATGCCTCTCTCATTATTGATGACCACAATAATATCATTGCTATTCGGTCCTATCTTTTGGGATAAGATCTCCTCGTTAACTTGACTTCTCTCGCATCTGCCTTCAATTTTTCAAATGAAGGCGTAATCCATGAAGGTTCAGCTCCGACTGCCTTGCGCACTCTAAACAACAAAGCCACACTCCTTCCTCCGGTCGATCGCTTACTCCATCTTATCATCTCACATATGCTCCGTCCATATGGAACCAAACATACATTGATTAACAATGCGAACTATTAGTGGCTTCATATGATTTAAACCAGCAATCATCTAAATTTAGCCAATTTTATATTTGCAGACCTTGTTCTTTGCGTTCGTGGTTGTCATAGTTTTCTCCACGGCATGGCCTTGATTTACTATTTCGGCACCCAAGGTTTTGGTCTTTCATGTGACCCTGGAATTATGGTAACCATTTATCTTACATTAGTCATAAATCCATAGGCCTTACTGAGTATGAAATTCAAGGTGCCAACTTTATTCCCAAGGCTCATCGATAACCACCACTTGAGTAACCAGATATTCTCGCTCCCGATGATCATGATGATGTGGAACTTGATAAGCCTCCCCCACCTCCGGCTATCGCTACCTCATCTTCTATACCTATGGAAATTCCTACTATGTTCACTTCTATTATGGGCTATTTTGATACATGGGAGGGATGATTTGACCATCACTTCGACCCCATCGATGTTTGTCTCTTTACTCTTGAACATAGTCACTGAGCTTTAACAGAGTAATTCCATGCTTTTTCGGTTGCTTTTACTCGTGCGCCTCCGCCTACTTCTCTATCCACTGAGGATCCTTCGACCGATGACGTCTAGTCAAATTAGGCTTGTTTGAGCATCTTTTTAGCATATCGCTTATGTTTTTAACATATCATTTTAAGATTGTTTTAGGATATCTCTTATGTTTGTCAGACTTTAGGGTTTTAGGATTCTCTGATACTCTATGTTTTGCATTACTTTGAAGATCATTTGCTTGCCTTATTAATTTTATCTTATCCTAAATTGAGTTTGTTTTTGCTTGTGCCTACTTTGATTGCATTTCCTACTTTGCTTTGCATTAGCATTACTTATCCTTGAATTTTATTTTGATACAACTAAAAGAAAGAGAAATGCCTTAAATTTGCAATGTGTTGCTACATATATGCCTTATGTTGCTATATATGCTATATGCTTTCCATAAATTTATTATGCATATGTTGTAACCCAAATTACATGATGATATTGAACATAAGCTTGATTGTCTAGGCAATATTAAAAACTGAGTTGCTCAAAATAAAAGTTTTGAAAACCATTGCCTTATTGATGAGGAGTTTTTTTGGTTAATATCAAGAACAAGCAAATTTATCTTAAGTTTTGTTATATTAAAAGGGGGAAGATTGTTAACCTTGACTTCGATTTTGATATAACAAACAACTTAAGCTAAAGTAATACTCAACATGGTATTTATGTTTTAATAGATAAACATTTTGTAATTTATCAAAAATTATATGCTCAAAAATGTATATTTATACTTAGAATAATTTTTTAGATTTGTTTGAGTCAACAAAAATCATTTCACAAACATTTTTTAAGGTCGGTATCAATACAAAAATAAATGTATCGATACTATGCTTAAAAACCCTCAAATGTATCGATATAGCCTATGTAGTATAAATACTCACCCTATATGTATCGATACAAGGCTTGGCAGTAGCCAAGGTTTGGCTGAAACCCTCAAATGTATCGATACAAGTGTATCTTATCGATACAGATTACTTAGTATCGATACTCAGATCCCTATATCGATACAACAAGCTTTAACGATCACTTTTTTATTTCTGTATCGACACTATTAGTATTGTATCGATACTATAGCTCAGGACTGAACAGAAACAGGCATTTATGAAGGCTACAACGGCTCTTAAGCCACCACATTAAATGTCCAATGTCTATGAATCAATTTCTAGCTATAAATGGAGGTTCTAAACAGCTAAAAAAGCATAGATACAAATTTCATTAAATCATTGAACAATAAAAGCTCAAAATCATCAATATTTTTATTTATACTTGAATCAAATTCATACTCTTCAAGCCTATTTGTATCTCATTCATCTTGTACTTAAATTCTAGCAAACACTTACCTACTAGAGGTTTAATTTCTTTGTAAAATACTTCATTCATATCACAAAAGGGGTTGTGTGAAAGTGAGTAAAAATATTTAAGAGTTTGTGGTAAAATTCTTAAAGAAATTGAAAGGTTCTATCTAAGCTTTAAAAGATAATGGTGTAAGGTTATACTTTAGCCTTAAAGGTAACAATTTGTTTAGTGAATTGTGGGAATCACCTTGGTATGAAAGTACCACGAAGAGAGGACATAAGTGTCAAATTAAAAGACCGAACTTCTATGCATTGATTATGGTTTTTTTTATCCTTAACTTATTTTTAATTTTCAATTTACTTCAAATTGATCAAGTTTTTATAGAACCAATTCACCCCCTCTTGATTCAATCTCTCCTTTGAAGCTAACAGTATCGATACATTGATAGTGAGGTATTGATATATGAATAGTGAATTCTGCATATCAAGGTTTTTAGCTACTACTAAGCATTGTATCGATACAAACACTTAGGGTACCGATACATTCATGTAAAATTCATCTTTAAGGGGTTTTCCATGACTCCAAAACTTATAATACTTATCCCAAAAATGTTTTATACCAAAGTATACATTAAAAACATATTTTTGAGTGCTTAAAGGAGTTAAAACTCATTCTAATATTTCAAAGTGTTTTTAAATAATTCATGGAAAAATAATAACTTGAAAATATTTAAACACAAGCTAATTAAGCTTAAGTTTTAGTTATATTAAAATAGGGTTTAATTCAAAGCTAATATAGCTAACAATTTTTGCATATGTCGTACGCTAATACTCGTTGTTTATTTATTTTAAAAATTTATAGTTGTGCATTTTAACGAATAATTAAAATGAATAAATGCATTAACATGAAAATTTTGTTCAACAATTTATTATTTTAATTTCAAAATAAAATTAATTTTACGAAAAGAAAAAAGCTAATATAAATTTTAACTAATTTTTATCAAATAAATTCATTTGCATTTTAAGGTTGACGAAAATTAAAATTATGAAAAATAAAATAATTTAATGTAAAATTTAATTATTTTTTATTTATCATCAAATAAATAGATATATTAAAAGACTTTTAATGAAATTAAAATTTTTATTTATAAATTAGATAAATCTTATTAATAAAAAAATATAATAATAATTTAGAAATATAATGATGACCTATGGCTATTTTCTTTAGTTAAAAAATTCTTTACGGTTATGCTTTTGTATATATTTTTAATGTCATGCATGATTTTACACGTTTAGTTTTTTAATTTATTAAATAATTTAAATAACAACTTAACCAACAGTAAAGAAACCTTGTGATGAATTCTTTTTTAAATCTATTGAATTTGTAAAATATTGAAATCTAACTAAATTAAAATGAATCTAATAAAAAAAGAAAAAAAAGAAACTATATTTAAAAAAGAATAACTTACTAAAGTGTTGAAAAACTTTTGTTATGAACGAAAATTTTTTAAAGTTATTACCTTTCTAATATTTTAAAATCTATCTGAGAATGAGATAGAACAAAAAAAAGTTGCTATGATAGTAAATGAAAAATACAAAACCGTTCTAAGAAAAATAAGAAGCAAGAAACCATATTAAAAAAATAAAAAACACCGGTTAAGTAATTATTACTCAATATTTGTTATCCTATGAAAATAATAGCTAAAATATTTATTTTATACTAAGAAGTCATTGTTTTAATTTATGTATAAATAAATTACTAATTAAGTGAGAATTACTTTAAGATTATAAATATTCTATTTTTTAAAATATTACATCTGTAATATTCTAAAATTTGCCCAAAAATGAGTCACAACAGAAAAGATGTTATGATAGAAATGAAAAAAACCAAATTCCAAGAAAAATAAAAGGTAAGATATCATATTCAAAAAGAAAAAAAAATACACGTTAACTAAGTAATACCTAATGTTTGTTGTTTTGTGAAAATAATATCTAAAACCTCTATTTATAGTGAGAAGTTTTAATTTTAATTTGTATATAATTACATTACTAATTAAGTGAGAATTACTCTAAGATTATAAGTACTCTAATTAGAATGAAAATAAAGAGCTTTTATCATGCTAGTTGGTACTATAGTAACTAGTACATATAAGTTTTTAACTAAATTGATATAAAAAACCTTTAGTGCATTTTGATTTTGGTATCAGCTTGAATCAACGTACTGGTCGGTATTGGGCTATTTCACCTGTATCATTTGAAAATAATTATATTAGTCAATAAAATTCATAAGCATTTAAAGTAAAAAAAAAAAAATTAAAAAGTCAATAGAAAAAAAGGTAAAATACTTACACGTTCTTTCTCTTTCTCGTGACATCCAACAGGATTTGAATTTATAATATTCTAAAATTATCCAATAATGAGAACAATGAAAAAAATGTTATGATAATAAATGAAAAAAAAATCAAAATCATTCTAAGAAAAACATAAAAAAAATTCATCTTCAAAATAGAAATGCTGGTTAATTGAGTTTTACTCAATATTTGTTAATGTATGAAAATAAAAGCTAAAACATATATTTTATAATGAAAAATCTTAGTTTTAATTGGTATATAATTACATTAATATGTGAGAATTACTCTAAGGCTAAAAGTACTATAATTAGAATGAAAATGTAATTAACATGAATGAGGAATTTGTATCATGGTAGTCTATACTTTACTGATCGGCACGTACCAGTTTTTAACTAAACCAAAATTGATAACCTTTGGTACCATTTCGATTTTGGTATGAGCTTGCACCGAACATACTAGTAGATACCAAGCTATTTCACTTGTATCGTGTAAAAATAATTATACTTGTCAATATAATTAATAAGCTTTTAAAATTAAAAAAAAAAAACTAAAAAGTCAATAAAAAAAAGTTAACTACTAATAAGTTCTTTCTCTTTTTTTTGACAGTTACAAGGTTTTTACTATGTGAAACCCTAAATTCTTAAATTAAAATTTAGCTTTTCCTTTAAGTTGCAACAAATTGAAATTGATTTCTTGAAGATTTTGCTCATCATTCAAGGTTTTTCTTCCTTTGCATATTAAACTGATGGCCTATTGGAGATTTGATTTTTTGTATAGTTAGTTTTAATTCTGTGAATGGTGATTTGGTTTAGGCTTTCTACATTTATGAAGCTAAACATGAAGATCTTTCATTGCTTTTATTTTTAGACTTTTTATATTATGATTATTGAGGGTTGAGATTCATGATCTCACCTTGGCCTTAGTGTTAAACCTATAAAATCTGCATAATCTCAAAATTTAATGCTTCATCAGACCGATATAAAGAGAAAAATACATATTTTAAATCTTTAGCTGGTAATTAGAATATGTAAAATTTTACAAACTAACACAGTAAGTAGTGATGATCTTTGTAAAATCGCCCTTTACAAGCTTAACCTATATGGTTACTTTGCCAAATAAATTACTTTATGATGAAAACCGAACATTTGATATCACCAAGTCACCATTGTTACAACTAATCCATAAGCTAATAACTTTACAAGGAAAAGATGTCCCATGTATCATGCAAAATTTTAGATTGTGATGAGAAACAATAACTTGTGATTTTGGAAAAATATGGTAAACGGTATTTTGTTAGAACAAAATATACAAGCATTGAGCTTGAAATAAGCTTGTAATGTCAGATAATTAATTTAAAAAATGGTATTCTTTTTATCATATGCTTTCAGTTAAGAATTTCTTCTTCTTATAAAGGAAGATTTTAATTATGTTTATGGTTTGCTGATAACTTAAATGTGATTGCCTTGATTAATTAATACAATTTTACTTCAATAAGTTGATGATATAGTAAATTTATTGATTCTATTATTTTTAGATATTTGATGATTGAAAAATACTTAAAGTGAATTAATTATTGGTTGTGCTTCGATAAGATCAAATGATTTTGCTTGGGCTTATTATAGAAAGGTAAAAATCCAAAGCATATGTATTTATTGCAATAAGCATATACAAGGTGAAGGCATTCTTATTTGAAGCAATATTTAGCTGGAGTTTTAAGGCAAGTTGGACTTATTCTAAGATGCTTTGTAATGTGCAATGGTAAATGAACAATTGCTTAATAATTTGAAGAAGGAATAATTTGAAAGAACGAAAATTTCAAGTGAAATTGGAAATTTTTATGGTAATTATGTTCTTAGTGATGAAATATGCTAATTATTCCTTCAATTGAATCTAAAACGATAACAGAAAATGAAAATCCAAACATTAATGAGTTAAAAAAAATGAAAGTGCTTCAAAATTAGTTTACTTCAAGAACTACTTTTGGTACTTAAACTACAATTAAAAGTGCATTGCTAAGTAAAGAAGTTATATGGTAAGCCAAGATTGCAATGGCAAGATGGTGGTTTGATGTAACATATCTTTTACGTTGCTAAATTAAGGTATTATCAACCAATGATTGATGCTATAACAACAATTGATCGGGATTCAAAGCATCGAAATTATCATAAGTTTATAAGGTTATTTTAAAAGATAGTTTACTTGAGGTTAAGGCTACTTTCTTGATATTAAGAACTTGTGGAAGACCTATGGGTGCTCTATCATGATTGATGAATGAATAAATTAAAGGTAACAACTTCTAATTAATTTTTTTTTTTTGTCTTTAGTCAACAAGAAACAAAGTTTTTGTAATCAATTGATGTGTCAAGACTTACATTGCATGCAAAAGTATTGTTTCACATGTTTATTGAGATTGTTCAACAAGTACGATTTAATAATATTATGCAATTAATTACAGATATGATGCTTTTAAAATTGTGTTAGGAAGAAATTGTAGCATATGTATGACACTTTCTTTTAAACTTATTACGTTGTTCGTTGCATTGATTTAATGTTAGAGAACTTTTGAATTCTACGTGCTTTCTTGTCATTGATCAAACTATTTGAAAGCTAGAAAAATTACAAAATTTATCTGTAATTACGCTTGGGTACTTGCTTTAATGAGAAAAAAATATAACCATAGTAAAGATTTATGTTGCCTTATTGTCACAAGATTTGCCACATACTTCTTGAGCATTTAGTGTTTGATGAAATAGAAGAAAGAGCTTAGGCTAATGTTTACTAGAGATAAATTAGTGGACTAACATTATGCAAAAAGTAATGTTGGCAAAGAACTAGTTTTCAAAGATAAAGATTTTCATGTCAATGTCAACATATTTTGAAAGTTATTGAAGCAATTGTGGAAATTAATTCATCTTATTGATGGCAAAAAAAACCAAGCATGGGTTATTTATATAAAGCTATGGACAAGATGAAATAGATCTTAAAGAATGATTGAGAGTGATTGATGCAAGATGCGATAAGAAACTTGGTTTTCTTTTGTATGTGATTAGTTGCTTGCTTAGCTCGAGCATTCTTTTTATACCATCTTTTAATAAGAAGTTACTATAGGTTTGCTTAATGCATTTACAAGATTAGTCTTTGATGATGAGATGCAATATATTATTAGTGCACAACTTGAAAAATATAAGAACTCTAGCGATGATTTTGTAATGTCTCTTACAGTACATCTAAGGGCAAAATTAAATTCAAGTAAAATATTATTAATTTTTGTTACTTGGTTAATCATGTAATTTTATGATTTAATTTGTAATTTATTATTATTTTAGATGTAGTATCACGGTGGGAGCAATTTGGGAATGAGGTACAAAAAATTTCAATTCAAGTGTTTACCCAATGTATTAATGCAACTGGATGTAAAAAAAATTTGGAGCACATTCGAGTTCATCTATTTCGAAAGGCAAAATAGTCTTAGAGCATAAAAGATTAAATGACCTTTTCTTTGTTGCAATTTAAAACAACGAGAATGATATACTTTTAACACTTACTTATATTTGTAGCAAATAATCCTTTTAGTTTTACTTATAATGATCAAAACTTCTATTCCAATATTATTTAAAGATTAGTTGTTCTCCAATTACTAAGAATCTTAATAAGGGAAAAGAAATCTTAGATCCTATCAATCTTTCAATATTTACATCATGCAAGATTGGGTAATTGGAGACTTAACATTTCTTGATAAAGATGAATTTTGGGAAGTTGTTAAATAGCTTTTGATTACTTTTTTGAAAATAATTGACGATGACGACATTAATTTTTATGAAGATAATGCAATCAATATTTCACTAAATGAAAATCAATGGAAATGGGCTTGTATTATTGGGGAACCTAAACATGTGAATGATGGTGATGAAGAACCTTGTTTGCATTGATTTCTTGAAAGTTCTATTTCATATGCTTGCTTTCTTAATGATTACTTTTATTAATGGTTTGATGTTTAATGCGTTAATTAGACTAGGTCTTAATTGATTTGCTTAACAAATAATCTTATTGTATTGGTTTTGCTTAATGAATAATCTTTTTTGTATTGGATTTGTTTAACAAAGGTTTTGCATTTGATGAAGTTTTTTTGAAATATTATACATAGTTGATGAATATTTGATACTTGAAATTTTTTTTAATCTTATTTATTTGATATTTAAAAATATTTTTCATATACATATATTAAAAAAAGTTTCTTTAAAATACGGATAAATTTGAAATAGTACATCAAAATGCATCGGTATCAATATATACCAGTATCAGACAAATTCAGTACATCCACTAGTATGTTACTGACTACTTTGGCTTGTATTGATTATAAAAAGAAATTATTTCTTATTTATAACTGATTAAATATTCATTAAAAATTAAACCAATAACATAAAAATAGTCAAGATAGAGACAATAATCAAACTGACTAATGAATATAAAAACTGTATGAAACAAAATGCAAGTTTCTCATTAGTACGGAGACCTAAGTATCATTATTTTATTTCGATCAAATATTTAAATAAAAATTTTAAATATATATATACTCAAATAATAAAATATTATTCTAATAGATGTTAAGTTGTATAATAAATCATAATGGGTATTATCATTAGTTTAGAAAATTCTCTACATTCATGTTTTTATATGTGTATTTGTTGTTATGTATGTCATAGTGAATATTCGATGTTTTTGTTTATTTTAAAAATATATTGTTGTATATTTTACATATAATTAAAATCAATAAATATTAGCACGTAAAGTTTGTTTATTATACAAATTTTAAAATTATTAATTTTCATTTTAATATAAAATTAAAATTTAAGAAAATAAAAATGTTAATATTGTAGACAAATTCATATTTTAAGTAAATTCCTTTATTATTTCCAATAAATCTGGGTTTTATAGCAATTTGATCTAGAATCTTGTAATTACGTTAGGTCTTTGTTTTACGGAGATTTACGTAGATGTTTAGAAGATTTAGGTCATCCATATATGAATTTTATCTATTTATATTTCTTATAATTCCTATTTTCACTCATAATAAAAAAAATTCCATTTATTCCTTTATTTTCCTACTTCATTCAGGGTATAAGAGCTTTTTCTAAAAAGTTCTGATAGTTGAAACAACTATGATTGAAGAGAAGGGTTCAAGGTCCTCAGGTATCAACACCAATAGTGCTTTGATGAATCCTATTGCGCAAATTAATGGATTAGATAATTCATCTCTCAAATTGATTGTTTATTAATTGAACGAAAAGAATTATATAGAATGGGCATTGTCAATCAAACTAATGATCAACAACAAAGCAAAGCTTGGCCATTTGACGGGCGAAAAAAAGAATCCTATCAAAGATGATCCTACATTTAGAATATAGAGTTGAAAAAACTCATTAATCACTATGTGGCTTGCTAATTCCATGGAGCCAAAATTTGGAAAAGCGTATATGTTTTTGCCAAAGAAAAATGATATCTAAAACATAGTTCCTGAAATGTACTTAGATTTGGAGAACTCTTCCCAAATTTTAGAACTACAGACAAAATAATGTCACTCCAAGCAAGGTGATTATGATGTGACTGAACACTAGAATGATATGAGGAGGCTTTGGCAAAAGCTAGACTTGTATTACAATGATGCGTGGGAGAATGTGAATGATCATGTAAGATATATGAAAAGAATGAAGAATGACAAAGTTTAGATGAGGTATAAGTTTGTATATTTGGAAAAGAATCATTACCATCTCTACATGAAGTGTTTGCTGAAGTTAGAAGAGAAATAAGTTGAAAAAAGGTGATGTTGGGAGACAGCAGCCAATCTCCATTCAAAGTCTCCGCACTTGTTATCAAGGCTAGCTATACTAACCGACGATAATCCAAAAACGGAGAAAAAGTGTGGTATGATCATTGCTGCGAACCATGCTGCACATAGGAGGCATGTTGAGAAATACATAGGAAGCCTTCGAATTGGAAACCACAATCATTCGGCCATAACTCAAAGGCATTCCAAATAGGCATTACAAAGTAAGAGACTCAAAGGCATTATAGAGTAAGAGACTCCAAAGGATTTAAGAAAAACTACGGAGACATCTTTTTTTAGTAAGGAACAATTAGAGCTGCAGTATAAATTGTTTTAATCCATACAATTCTTAAACGTATTTTCCTCCCGTTCCCTAGTCCAGAAAGGTGATTATCTTCGAGCCATGGCATTTAATGCATCTGTTAACTCTAATTACCCAAGGTTCATTGATTTAGGTGCAATTGATCAAATGATAAGATGTTCTAAATTATTTTCTTCTTATAGTCCATGTGCAGGCAATCAAAAAATTAATGTTGTTCATGGTTCTATTTCAGTAATAGCTGAAAAATATCTACAGTCATCTCAAAAACTCTTATCCTTCCTCTTGTCCTTTATCTCTCCTGTAATTTGTTATTTATTAGTAAGTTAACTCACGATCTAAATGTTATGCTAAATTTTCCCTAGCCATTTTGAATTTCAAGTGTTGGATTTGGGTTAAACAATTGGCAATGCTAGGCAAAGTGATGCACTCTTATTATTTTGAAGATAGAGGTTCCTTTTATGGACAAGCTCAAACAATCAATCTTCATTCAGTTTCTAGTTCTAAGGACATTGAAGTTATATTATGGCATTTTAGGTTAGGCAATCTAGACTGTCAATATTTGAAGTATTTGTTTTCAATTTTATTTCAGAATTAAAACCTATCTTCATTTCAATATTATATTTATCAAACTGCTAAACACCATTATGTTCCTTTTGCAATGTAATCTTATAAATCTTTTAAACCATTTCCTCTTACTCATAGTGTTGCATGGGGTCCTTGTAAAACTGTAACAATTTCTAGTAACAAAAATGGCTTTTTAAACTTTATTGATGGTCACACTTAGATTTTTTTGGGTTTATTTACTAAAAGAAAAATCTAAGGCAAGAAACATTTTAAAAAACTTTTGCAATATGGTTGAGACTCAATTTTAATAAAAGAATTCAAGTTTTTCGAAAGTGATAATACTAAAGAGTACTTTAATCAACTTTTGGGAACTTACTTTTTGGAAAAAGGAAATCATTCATCGAAGCTCTTGTACTACCACAACACAACAAAAAGGAAAAGTAGAAAGAAAAAATAAGCATCTTTTAAAAGTAATTAGGTCTTTCATGTTTACAGCTAAAGTACCTTGACACTTATTGGGCGAAGCTATTTTTACTGTTACTTATCTAATAGCCGGGATGCCACTAAGAGTTTTGAACTTTCCAGCTCCACTAAAAAGATTTAATAATTGTTTTCCTTTGACTAGGTTGATTTTTAACTTACCTGCAAAAGTACTCGACTGTATTGCATTTGTATATATGCATAATCATAACCATAGTAAGTTAGATCTAAGAGCTTTAAAATGTGTCTTTCTTGGTTATTCTCCAACACAAAAAAGGTAGTGATGATTTGATCTTTAAACATATATATATTTTTTTGCAACTATGGATATCACATTTTTTAATCTCAAAGCTCTTTTAACACTCCTATTTTGGGAGAGAATAGGTATAAAGATGTTAATTGAACTAAGAAACAGTGAAAACTTGTGTTTTGAGAAAAATCAGAACTAAAAAAATAGTGAAACCCTATTTTTGAACAAAAATCAAAATTAAAGAACAATGAAAACTTGTTTTTGAGCACAAATCAATTTATCCGTTGGTTTCAACAACTTGGTACAAAAATCATTGATAACTTGAAGGGATTTGAAAAAAGGTAAATTACCTATGAAATAAAGGCAACCTACTTCGATGCCATAACAGGATCGAAACTAGACCAGAAACTGAAAAAATTTCTTAGCTTTGTGTCTATTCACAAAGAAAAAAAAAAAAAACAAAGGATGCGGTCATGACCATGTAGAACTAAAAGTCTAACCCAAATCCAAAACTAGAAGCCAATTTAGGTATTCTATTTGAGTCTTATTCTTCATGATAGACTCTTTTGATTCTTTTAACATTCCTATTGCACTCCAGAAAGATATTAGATGTACCAAACAATCATTATTAAAATATATCTTGTATGAAAAATTGTCATCCTGTTTCTTTTCTTTTACATCATAATTTTCTAATATGGAGGTTCCAAAGCACATATAGGAGGTTTTGGAGGTTCTTGAATGGAAAGAGGCAATCTTTGAAAGATGAAAGCCTTAGAAAAAAATGGCACATGGAAAAATGTTATTTTACCCAAAGGAAAGACAACTATGGGATGCAAGTGGGTGTTTACAGTAAAGTTTAAGTTGATGGAACGCTAGAATGTTACATAACCATACAGGTGTAGGAAAGATTGCCATTTTGATCTTTTATATGGATGATATAATTCTTACTTGAAATGATGATGATTAGT
>JBBYHO010116194.1:0-106544 GCA_038382025.1 Adansonia gregorii | reverse complement strand
TTCAATTTTCAATTGGATAAACTCGGATTCACATAATAATCTCCATTCTTTTAATGATTGGGTGCCATAAATTCATTCTCCTTTTTGGGATAAAGGTAATTCATGCTTTGGTTTCATAAGACAAACATCACTCCCTACCATTTAGAGTTAATGTCTGTTGCTTGATTTTGACAAACATGGATTCACAAAATAATCTCCTTTCTTTCTGTTATTAGGCACCACAAACACATTCTCCTCATTGGGATAAATGATATTGAGGCTCTAGTTTCATAAGAAAAATAACTCTTTCTAAAATTTCTAGAATTGAAGTTTAATTTTCAATTGGATAAACTCGGATACACATAATAATCTCTATTCTTTTAATGATTGGGTGCCATAAATTCATTCTCCTCATTGGGATAAAGTTAATTCATGCTTTGGTTTCATAAGACAAATATCACTCCCCACCATTTTTAGAGTTAATGTTTGTTGGTTGATTTTGACAAACATGGATTTACAAAATAATCTCCTTTCTTTTCTTGATTTGGCACCATAAACGCATTCTCCTCATCGGGATAAATGATATTAAGGCTTTGGTTTTATAAGAAAAACATCTCTTTTTACTATTTTTAGATCTAAAGCTTGTTTTTCAATTGGATAAACTCGGATTTGATAATAATCTCATTTCTTTCAAAGATTGGGCGTCACAAATTCATTCTGCTCATTAGTATAAATGAATTGATGCTTTGGTTTCAAAAGAAAACATCTCTTTCAACCATTTTTTAGAATTGAAGTTCAATTTCTAACTGGATAAACACGGATTCACATAATAATCTCCTTTCTTCCCATTATTAAGCACCACAAACACATTCTCCTGATTGGGATAAATGATATTGAGGCTATGGTTTCTTAAGAAAATCAACTCTTTTTAAAATTTTTAGAATTAAAGTTTGATTTTCAATTGGGTAAACTCAGATTCACATAATAATCTCTTTTCTTTTAATCATTACGTACCATAAATTCATTCTCCTTATTGGGATAAAGGTAATTCACGCTTTGGTTTCATAAGACAAACATCTCTCTTCCTCATTTTTAGGGTTAATGTTCATTGGTCGATTTCGACAAACATGGATTCATAAAATAATCTCTTTTCTTTTCATATTAGGCACCATGAACGCATTTTCCTCATCGGGATAAACGATATTGAGCCGTTGATTTTGTAAGAAAAACATCTTTTCTTCCATTTTTAGATTTAAAGTTTGTTTTTTAATTGGATGAACTCGGATTTGCATAATAATCTCCTTTCTTTTAAAGATTGAACACCACAAATTCATTTTCCTCATTAGTATAAATGAATTGATGCTTCGGTTTCAAAAGAAAACATCTCTTCCAACCATTTTTAGAATTAAAGTTTATTTTTCAATTGGATAAACATGGATTCATAAAATAATCTCTTTTTCTTCCGTTATTAGGTGCCACAAACACATTCTCCTCATTGGGGTAAATGATATTAAGGCTATGGTTTCATAAGAAAAACAACTCTTTTTAAAATTTTTAGAATTGAAGTTCAACTTTCAATTGGATAAACTCGAATTCACATAATAATCTCTTTTCTTTTAATGATTGCGTGCCACAAATTCATTCTCTTCATTGGGATAAAGGTAATTCATGCTTTGGTTTCATAAGACAAGCATCTCTCCCCACCATTTTCATAGTTAATGCTCATTGGTTGATTTTGACAAACACGGATTCACAAAATAATCTCCTTTCTTTTCGTGATTAGGCACCATAAATGCATTCTCCTCATCGGGATAAGTGACATTGAGGCTTTGTTTTTATAAGAAAAATATCTCTTTTTTACCATTTTTAGATCTAAAGTTCGTTTTCCAATTGGATAAACTTAGATTTGCATAATAATCTCCTTTCTTTTAATGATTGGGCATCACAAATTCATTCTCCTCATTGGTAAAAATGAATTAATGCTTTGGTTTCAAAAGAAAACATCTCTTTCAACCATTTTTAGAATTGAAGTTCAATTTTTAATTGGATAAACATGGATTCACATAATAATCTCCTTTCTTTCTGTTATTGGGCACCACAAACACATTCTCCTCATTGGGATAAATAATATTGAGACTCTGGTTTCATAAGAAAAACAACTCTTTTTAAAATTTTTAGATTTGAAGTTCAATTTTCAATTGGATAAACTCAGATTCACAAAATAATCTCTTTTCTTTAAATGATTGGGTGCCATAAATTCATTCTCCTCATTGGGATAAAGGTAAATCAGACTTTGATTTCATAAGACAAACATATCTCCCCACCATTTTTAGAGTTAATATTCGTTGGTTGATTTTGACAAACACGAATTCTCAAAATAATCTCCTTTCTTTTCTTGATTAGGCACCATAAACGCATTCTCCTCATCGGGATAAATGACATTGAGGCATTGGTCTTATAAGAAAAATATCTCTTTTTTACTATTTTTAGATTTAAAGTTTGTTTTTCAATTGGATAAACTCAGATTTGCAAAATAATCTTATTTCTTTTAAAGATTGGGCACCACAAATTCATTTTCCTCATTGGTATAAATGAATTAATGCTTTGGTTTCAAAAGAAAACATCTCTTTCAACCATTTTTAGAATTGAAGTTCAATTTTGAATTGGATAAATATGGATTCACATAATAATCTCATTTCCTTCCATTATTAGGCACCACGAACACATTCTCCTGATTGCGATGAATGATATTGAGGCTATGGTTTCATAAGAAAAATAACTCTTTTTAAAATTTTTAGAATTGAAGTTCAATTTTCGATTGGATAAACTCAGATTCACATAATAATCTCTTTTCTTTTAATGATTGGGTACCATAAATTCATTCTCCTAATTGGGATAAAGGTAATTCATGCTTTGGATTCAAAAGACAAACATCTCTCCCCACCATTTTTAAAGTTAATGTTCGTTGGTCAATTTCGACAAACACGAATTCATAAAGTAATCTCCTTTTTTTTTGTGGTTAGGCACCACAAACGCATTCTCCTCATGAGGATAAATGATATTGAGGCTTTGGTTTCTTAAGAAAAACATCTCCTTTTACCATTTTTAGATTTAAAGTTCATTTTTCAATTGGATAAACTTGGATTCACATAATAATCTCCTTTCTTTTTATCATTGGGTGCCATAAATTCATTCTCCTCATTTGTATAAATGAATTGATGCTTCAGTTTCACAAGAAAACATCTCTTTCAACCATTTTTAGAATTAAAGCTCATTTTTTAATTGGATAAACACGAATTCACATAATGATCTCCTTTCCTTCCGTTATTAGGCACCACAAACACATTCTCCTCATTGGGATAAATGATATTAAGGCTATGGTTTCAGAAGAAAAACAACTCTTTTTAAAATTTTTAGAATTGAAGTTCGATTTTCAATTGGATGAACTTAGATTCACATAATAATCTCCTTTCTTTTAATGATTGGGTGCCAATAATTCATTCTCCATATTGGGATAAAGGTAATTCATGCTTTGGTTTCATGAGCCAAATATCTCTCTCTACCACTTTTAGAGTTAATGTTCGTTGGTCGACTATTACAAGCATGGATTCATAAAATAATCTCCTTTCTTTTCATGATTAGGCACCATAAACGCATTCTCCTCATTAGGATAAATGATATTGAGGCATTGGTTTTATAACAAAAGCATCTCTTTTTACCATTTTTAGATTTAAAGTTCATTTTTCAATTGGATAAACCCAGATTTGCAAAATAATCTCCTTTCTTTTAATGATTGGGCACCACAAATTCATTCTCCTCATTGGTAAAAATGAATTAATGCGTTGGTTTCAAAAGAAAACATCTCTTTGAACCATTTTTAGAATTAAAGTTTAATTTTTAATTGGATAAACACGGATTCCCATAATAATCTCATTTCTTTTCGTTATTAGGCACTACAAACAAATTCTCCTCATTGGGATAAATGATATTGAGGCTCTGGTTTCATAAGAAAAACAACACTTTTTAAAATTTTTAGAATTGAAGTTTAATTTTTGATTGGATAAACTCAAATTCATGTAATAATCTCCTTTCTTTTAATGATTGGGGGCCATTAATTCATTCTCCCCATTGGGATAAAGGTAATTCATGCTTTGGTTTCATAAGACAAACATCTCTCCCCACCATTTTTTGAGTTAATATTCGTTAGTCGATTTCGATAAACATGGATTCACAAAATAATCTCCTTTCTTTTCATGATTAGGCACCATAAACGCATTCTCCTCATTGAGATAAGTGATATTGAGGCTTTGGTTTCATAAGAAAAACATCTCTTTTCACCATTTTTAGATTTAAATTTCATTTTTCAATTGGATAAACTCGGATTTGCATAATAATCTCTTTTCATTTAATGATAGGGCACCATAAATTCATTCTCCTTATTGGTATAAATGAATTGATCTTCGATTTCACAAGAAATTATCCCTTTCTACCATTTCTAGAACTAAAGTTCATTTTTCAATTGGATAAATACAGATTCACGTAATAATCTCTTTTCTTTCCGTTATTAAGCACCACAAACACATTCTCCTTATTGGGATAAATGTCGAGGCTATGGTTTCAAAAGAAAAATAACTCTTTTTAAAATTTTTAGAATTGAAGTTCGATTTTCAATTGGATAAACTCGGCTTCACATTATAATTTTCTTTCTTTTAATGATTACGTGCCATAAATTGATTCTCCTCATTCGGACAAACGTAATTCTTGCTTTGGTTTCATAAGACAAACATCTATCCCCAACATTTTTAGAGCTAATGTTCGTTGGTTGATTTTGACAAATATGGATTCACCAAACAATCTCTTTTCTTTTCACGATTAGGCACTATAAACGCATTCTCCTCATCGGGATAAATGATATTGAGGCATTGGTTTTATAAGAAAAACATCTATTTTTACCATTTTTAAATTTAAAGTTCTTTTTTCAATTGGATAAACTCAGATTTGCATAATAATCTCCTTTCTTTTAACGATAGGGCACCACAAATACATTCTCCTCATTGGTATGAATGAATTAATGCTTCGGTTTCAAAAGAAAACATCTCCTTCTACCATTTTTAAAATTAAAGTTTTTTTTCAATTGGATAAATGCGGATTCACATAATAATCTCCTTTCCTTCTGTTATTAGGCACCACAAACACTTTCTCCTCATTGGGATAAATGATATTGAGGCTATGGTTTCATAAGAAAAACAACTCTTTTAAAATTTTTAGAATTGAAGTTTGATTTTCAATTGGATAAACTCGAATTCACATAATAATCTTCTTTCTTTTAATGATTAGGTGCCATAAATTCATTCTCCTCATTCGGATAAAGGTAATTCATGCTTTGGTTTCATAAGACAAATATCTCTCCCTACCATTTTTAGAGTTAATGCTCGTTGCTCGATTTCGACAAACACGGATTCACAAAATAATCTCCTTTCTTTTCGTGATTAGGCACCATAAACGCATTCTTCTCATTGGGATAAATGATATTAAAGCATTGGTTTCATAAGAAAAACTTCTCTTTTTACCATTTTTAGATTTAAATTTTGTTTTTCAATTGGATAAACTCAGATTTGCATAATAATCTCCTTTGTTTTAATGATTGGGCACCATAAATTCATTCTCCTCATTGGTATAACTGAATTAATGCTTTGGTTTGAAAAGAAAACATCACTTTCAATCATTTTTCGAATTAAAGTTCATTTTTCAATTGGATAAACACGGATTCACATAATAATCTCCTTTCCTTCCATTATTATCCACTACGAACACATTTTCCTCATTGGGATAAATGATATTGAGGCTATGGTTTCATAAGAAAAATAACTTTTTTAAAAATTTTTAGAATTGAAGTTCGATTTTCAATTGGATAAACTCAGATTCACATAATAATCTCCATTATTTTAATGATTCGGTGCCATAAATTCATTCTCCTCATTGGGATAAAGGTAATTCATGCTTTGGTTTCACAAGTCAAACATCTCTCCCCACCGTTTTTAGAGTTAATGTTCATTGGTTGATTTTGACAAACACGAATTCACAAAGTAATCTCCTTTCTTTTCGTGATTAGGCACCATAAATGCATTCTCCTCATCGAGATAAATGATATTGAGGCTTTGGTTTCTTAAGAAAAACATCTCTTTTTACCATTTTTAGATTTAAAATTTATTTTTCAATTGGATAAACTCGAATTTGCATACTAATCTCCTTTCTTTTAATGATTGGGCACCACAAATTCATTCTCCTCATTGGTATAAATGAATTGATGCTTTGGTTTCAAAAGAAAACAGCTCTTTCAACCATTTTTTAGAATTGAAGATCAATTTTTAATTGGATAAACACGGATTCACATAATAATCTCTTTTCTTTCCTTTTTTAGGCACCACAAACACATTTTCCCCGTTGGGATAAATGATATTGAGGCTGTGGTTTCATGAGAAAAATAACTCTTTTTAAAATTTTTAGAACTGAAGTTTGATTTTTAATTGGATAAACTCGGATTCACATAATAATCTCTTTTCTTTTAATGATTGGGCACCTTAAATTCATTCTCCTCATAGGGATAAAGGTAATTCATGCTTTGGTTTCATAAGACAAACGTCTCACCCTATCATTTTTAAAGTTAATGTTCATTGGTTGATTTCAAGAAGCACGGATTCACAAAGTAATCTCCTTTTTTCTCGTGATTAGACACCATAAATGCATTCTCCTCATCGGGATAAATGATATTGAGGCTTTTGTTTCTTAAGAAAACATCTCTTTTTACCATTTTTAGATTTAAAGTTCATTTTTCAATTGGATAAACTCGGATTTGCATATTCATCTCCTCTATTTTAATGAATGGGCACCACAAATTCATTCTCCTCATTAGTATAAATGAATTGATGCTTTGGTTTCAGAAGAAAACATTTCTTTCAACCATTTTTTAGAATTGAAGTTCAATTTTTAATTCGATAAACACGGATTCACATAACAATCTCTTTTCTTTTCGTTATTAGGTGCAATCTCACCATACGATCAAAGAAAGAAGAAGTACAATAGGAGAATATATTCCACACCTATTGCAACATTAAGCACAAGGTGTATGGTTTAATCATTGATGGAGGAAGTTGCACTATTGTACCTCTACTACATTGGTTAGTAAATTAAACCTCACTACTACTAAGCATCTATATCCTTATCATTTGTAATGGCTAAACAATAAGGGAAACCTAAGGATTATAGAACAAATAAAGGTGTCATTTACCATAGAAAGGTACAAAGATGAAGTAACAAGTGATGTGGTACCAATGAATGCTAGCCATGTGCTTCTTAGCAGACCTTGGCAGTTTGATCGAGATGTTATGCATTATAGGCATGCAAACACCTATTCTGTTTCTAAGGATGGTAAACGTCTATTGTTGACACCTTTCAGTCTTTCACAGGTAATACAAGCTAGTTGGCAATCAACAAAGTAATGAAGAAGAGCTTATTTGATAACAAGGGGAGGTAAAACATGTTCTAATATCCAATAAGATTGTTTATTTGTTGATAGTTAAGGAGATTTCAAGGAAAGGTAGAGTCGTCCATCCAAAATTACATAAGATATTGAAGGAATTTTTGGATGCTTTCCTCAAAGAACTTATAAAAGAGTTACCATAAATTTATGGAATAGAGTACTAAATTGATCTTATACTTGGTTCAACTTTGCCCAATAGACCAAAATATCAATGCAACCCGAAAAAAGCTAATGAGTTTTAATGACAAGTAATGGAGTTGATCGAGAAAGGGTTTTGTTAAGGAGTCTATAAGTCTATGTGTAGTACTAGCTCTATTGGTGCCCAAAAAGGATGGATTGATGTATATGTGCATAGATACCCTACCTATTAACAAGATTACAATCAAATACCACTATCCCATCCCACGACTTAATAATATGTTGGATGAGTTGCATGGTTCCGCGATCTTTTTAAGATTGATCTCAAAAGTGGATATCATTAACTTTGAATGAAGGTGATGAATGGAAAGTAGCCTTCAAGACTAAGTTTAGGCTATATAAATGGATAATCATGCCTTTTGGCTTGTCTAATGCTTCTAACACATTTATATAGCTAATGAACCACGTTCAAAGTTAATTCATTGGTCATTTTGTTATTATCCATTTTGATGACATACTTGTCTATAGCAAGAGCTTTGAAAACCATGTAGAGCATCTTACAAAGGTGTTTGAAGTACTTAGAGAAGAAAAGTTATTTGTAAACCTTAAGAAGTGCAACTTTTGCAAGAATCATCTAGTTTTTTTTTGGCTATGTCATTTCCTAAACTGGAGTGAAGATTGATGAAGAGAAGGTTAAATCTATCAAGGAGTGGCCAATTACCACTAATGTTGCTAAAGTCCAAAGTTTTCATGGCTTAAAATCATTCTATAGATGCTTTGTGAAAAATTTCAGCAACATTGTAGTTTTTTTGACTGAGTGCGTAAAGAAGGAAATAGAGTTTAAATGGACTAATGCAGCACAGTGAAGTTTTGACTTAATTAAGTTAAGTTTGGCTCCCATACTAGCACTACCTAATTTCTCTAAGACCTTTGAAGTGGAGTGTGATGCATTAGGAATTGGGATTGAAGCTATTCTTAAGCAAGATAGGCATCTCATTACCTATTTTGGTAAGAAGTTAGTGGTTCTCATCCTAACTACTTAACCTATGATAAAGTGTTTTATGCACTGATTTGGGCATTGGAAACTTGGCAACATTACTTATTACCCAAAGAGTTTATGATTCATACGGATCATGAGCCATTGAAATATTTGAAGAGGCAAAGCAAGCTGAATAGGAGACACGCCAAGTGGATGGAGTTCTTAGAGACATTTCCCTATGCAATCAAGTATAAAAAATGAAATGCCAACTTTGTAGCTGATACACTTTCATGAAGGTATGAACTAATCTTTATGCTTAATGTAAGATTAATAGGGTTTGATATGATAATATAATTGTACAAAAAGGACTCACACTCTGCAAAAATTAAAGAGAGCATATTTTTGGCATGAAGGACTTTTCTTCAAGTCTAGTCGATTACGCATTCCTTTTTGTTCTATTCAAGAGCTTTTGATGTGTGATGTTCACGTTGGAAGTCTTGCTGGACACTTTGGTGAAAAGGAGACATTAGAAGCATTTAAAGCACACTTCTATTGGCTAGCAATAAACTAATATGTTCATAAAATTGTGAAAAGATGTGTCACATGGAAAAATGCAAAGAGTAAGGAGATGGCATAAGGGTTATACATGTCTTTGCCTATAGGTGAACATCTCTCAAAACATGCAAGCATGAATTTTGTTTTAGGTTTACCTAAGACACCATAGGGAAAGATTTGATAATGGTAGTGGATTACTTTTCAAAAATGTCACACTTCATTCTATGCCATAGAACTGATGATGCCAGCCATGTAGCTGATTTGTTTTTTAAGGAAATAGTTCGACTGCATGGGACTCCAAAGAGCATTGTTTATGATTGTGATGCTAAGTTTATAAGCTATATATGGAAGACTGTGTGAAAAAGGATTGGAATCAAGTTATTATTTAGCACAGCTTGTCATCCATAAACTGATGGGCAAACTAAGGTGGTGAATAGAACACTTTCAGCTTTGCTTAGGACAACGGTGAACAAAAATATAAAGAATTGGGTTAGTGCTTGGCATATGTAGAGTTATTATAGTGTACCTAGCGCTACTAAGCATTCTCTTTTTGAGGTGGTCTATGGTTTCAACCCAATTACACCTCCTGATTTAGCACCAATACCAATTAGTGATAGGAGTTGTATAGATGGAGCTAAAAAGGCTTAAATGGTGAAGAATATGAACAAGGAAGTTGGTGAACATATCGAGAAGAAGTGCAAAGCTTATGAAATATCAACAAAACAAAAATAAAAGGCAAGTTCTATTCAAACTAAGAGATCTTATATGGATTCATCTTTGTAAGAAGAGGTTTATGAATCAAAAGAAGTCTAAGCTAATGTTACAGGTTGATGGTACTTTTAGGGTCCTTGAGAAGGTAAATGACAACACTTATAAGCTTAACTTACCAAAAGAATACAATTTGAGTAGCACGTTCAATGTCCAAGATCTCATACCTTATTTGGAGGACACCTTGGATGATAGACATAGTGTAGATTTAAGGACAAATCCTTGTCAACAAGGGGGATATGATGTGCCACATCACGGATGGCTCAAGGTACTAGGCCCAAAAGAGAAAAAGTTTGAGTATACAAGCCTAATCACATGATCATGTGATAAAATGTCAATTGGTCATGTGCTCAATAAGGAAGATCCTTGAAGATTCTAAAAGTCTTCTTGAGAAAGAAAGTTAGCAGCATCCAAGTTAGGAAAGTTTTGGCATGTAAATTATTACTTAATCTTTAAGGATTTTAGTTTTTTTAGGAAGGTTTTAATTCCTTCACTTGTAAGGAAATTAATTCCATTGACTATTTTATTTTCTTTGTGAGTAAGTAGTACCTTAATTAATTATTTAGGATTTAGTTTCCTTTTCTTGTAAAGACTTTTGGCCAAATCCTTTACTATAAATACGGGACCTTATGCATGTTTTCGAGATATTTAGAGTTAATCAATAAAATAGTTGATTATATTCAGTTCTTTTCTCTAATTCAATCTCTTTTTGGTGACGAGTTTGTATGACTTGTCTTTTAGGTTTCTCATCCCTAAAGTGCCATCCAACCCTTGTATTGATTGTGGTGAGGATTCTTATAATCAATCAAGGTTTATTCCTTCCATCCTTCTAACTTTTAGATTTCATGTTTTATTTTCCTTTATTTTCATTTTGAACCATTAGAGACCTATTTCCATTGAGTCTTATTCTTATAAGTCTCATTACCAATGAATGGAACATTTATATCGCTCCTAATGACAAAATAATTGGAGATATTGCTAGAATTTGTCCTGCAAAAGAAAAGCATCAACATCGCGTATCCTAGTGTAGAGAACGCATTCATGGTGCTCAATCATAAAAAGAATGGAGATTACTATGAGAATCCATGTTTGACTTATCTAATAGATGAACTTTGATTCTAAAGAAAATGGTGGAAAGAAATGCTTTTCTTATGAAATCAAACATCAATACCATGTATCCTAATGAATTAAGCATGTTCAATGTGCACAATCATGAAAAAAATGAAGATTATTGCCATGTTAGTCTCATTTGAAGATAAGCTTTGATTCTAAGGAAAATAATAGGAAGGAAAGCTTTCATTGTGAAACCAAAGCATCAATAAGGTGTATCCCAATAAGGAGAACGTGCTCATAGTGCCAAATCACAAAAAGAATAGAGACTACTATGAGAATCTGTATATGCCTTATTTGCTAGAGGACTTTGATTCAAAGGAAAATAGAGGAAAAAGAAAAGCTTTTCTTGTGAAACCAAAGTATTAATATCATGTATCCCAAAGAAACGAATGTGCTTATGGTGCCAATCATGAAAATAATAGAGATTATTATGATAACCCTTCATTTATCTCATTTGATGAATAAACTTTTATTCTAATGAAAGCAGTGGAAATGGAAATGTTTCTTGTGAAACTGAAGCATTAATATCTTGTATCCCAATAAAGACAACGTGCTTATGGTGGCCAATCACAATAAAAAATAAAGATTATTATAAGAATTTATTTTGGCCTCATTTGGCAGATGGACTTGAATTCTAAGGAAAATGGTGAAAAGAAAAGCTATTCTTGCAAAATGAAAGCATTAATATCATGTATCCCAATAAGAAGAACGTATGCAGAGTGTCTAATCGTGAAAAGAATGGAGAATATTTTAAGAATCTATGTTTGTCTCATTTTATAGATAAACTTTGATTCTAAGGAGAATGATGGAAAGAAAAGCTTTTCTTAGGAAACCAAAGTATCAATATCCTATATCTCAATAATGAGAATGCATTTATGGTGGTTAATCACAAAAAAAATGAAGGTTTTAATGAGAATCCGCTTTTGTCTAACTTGACAGACAAATTTTAATTATAAGAAAATGGTAGAAAGAACTTTTATTTTAAGATCAGAGCATTAGTATCATGGATCCCAATGAGGAGAATCTATCTATGGTGCCAAAATCATGAAAAGAGTGGAGATTATTACGAGAATCCTTTTTTCTCTCATTTCGTGGATAAAATTTGATTCTAGGAAAATGGTGGAAGAAAAAGCTTTTCTTGGGAAACCAAAGCATTAACCTTATTTATAGCAAAGAAGAGGATGTGTTTATAATGGCCAATCAAAAGAAGAAAGGAAATTATTATGAGAATCCATGTTTTTATCTCATTTGATAGATGAACTTTATTATAAGGAAAATGGTGGAAAGAAAAGCTTTTCTTGTGAAACCTAAGAATAAATTTTATGTATCCAAATGAGGAAAATGTGTTCATGTCGCTCAATCACGAATAGAATAGAGATTATTATGAGTATCTATATTTGTCTTATTTGAGGGATGAACTTTGACTTTAATGATAATGATGGAAAGAAAAGTTTTTCTTATGAAACCAAAGCATCAATATGTGTATCCCAATGAGCAAAACATGTTAACAGTGCCCAATTACAAAAAGATTGGATATTATTACAAGATTTAATGTTTTTCTTTTTGATGAAGGAACATTCTTTCTATAAAAATTATGGCAAGAAAAGGTTTTCTTACAAAGCCAAAGCATCAGCATTGTTTATCCTCATAAAGAGAACGTGTACATGGTACCCAATCACATAAAAGAATGGAAATTATTACAAGAATCAATGGATGAACTTTGACTCTGAGGAAAATGATGGAAAGAAAATTTTCTCTAGTGAAACTGAAGCATCAATAGCATGTTTTATAAAGAAGAGAAGATTTTAAACTACCTGATAATGAAAAGATAGCAGATTATTGCAAAAAGTCATTTTTATCTCGTTTAACTAATGAACATTAATTCTAAGGAAAATGGTGAAAAGAAAAGCTTTTTTTATGAAACCAAAGTATCAATATCATGTATCCCAATAAGGAAAATATGTTCATGGTGCCTAATCATGAAAAGAATAGAGATTATTATGGTTAAATTTTTAGTTTAACAAAGATGGTGGAAAGAAAAGGTTTTGTGGCAAATCCAGAGAACCAATATCATATATCCCACTGAAGACAATGTGTCTATGGTGCCTAATGGAAAAAAATGCCATTCGAAGGGAAGGTAGAGAGGAAGCAAAAAAGATATAAAACCTATTCTCTTTTAAAAAGTAGTTCTTTAAAGACAACCTATTCTTTTTCTTCGACTTCCTTAACTTACTATCAACTAAGTGTACTACCTTGAAAACTTTAGCTTACTAGACTACTTGCTACTGCACTGATTTGCTTGGAATGATCCCTTCTTAAACACTAAGAATTTTAGATGATCAAGAGGTTAATAGTCTTGGACTGGTGGCATCCTACGAGTTTGACTTCCTTTTATTCCCTTAGAGATAAAAGAGCCACCAAGGTTTAGCCCTTTCTTAGCTTCTCTTAGAGGAATTGGTCACATTTGACAAACGAATTATGATTTTAAAGAAAAAAGTGGAAAGAAAAGCTTTTCTTGTGAACCTAAAGGATCAATAGCATGTGTCCTAATAAGGAGAACATTTTAAAAGTGCCCAGCCATTAAAAGAATGAAGATCGTTATGAGAATTCATTTTTCTCTAATTTGATGGAAAAACATTGATTCTAAGGTAAATGGTGGAAAAAAGCTTTTATTGAGAAACTGAAGCATCGATATAGTGTATCCTAATGAGACAAATGTGCTCATAATGCACAATCACGAAAAGAATATAGATCATAATAAGAATCCTTATTTGCTGTATTTGATGGATGAACCTTGATTTTAAGGAAAATGGTGAAAATAAAAGTTTTTCTTGGAAAACCAACACCCTGATATTATGCATCATAATAAAAATAATGTATTTATGGTGGCCAATCACAAAAAGAATAAAGATTACTATGAGAATCCATTTTTGTTTCATTTGATGGGTGAACTTTTATTCCAAGGAAATGGTGGAAAAAAAGCTTTTCAAGTGAAACCAAAGTAATATCATTTATCCTAATGAGCAGAACATGTTAACGTCACCCAATCATGAAAAGAATGGAGATTGCTACAAGAATCAATGTTTGTCTCATTTGACAGATGAATGTTGATTTTAATGAAAATAAAAAAGCTTTTATTACGAAGCCAAAGCATCAATGTCTGTACCCCAATGAGGACGATGTTTTTATGGAGTCTAATCACAAAAAAAAGAAGTGGAGATTACTACAAGAATCCAATTGATCTTCTTTCATGGTTGAACTTTGATTTTGAGAAAAATGATGGAAAGAAAAGCTTTTCTTGTGAAACCAAAGCATCAATATCATGTACCATAGTGAAGAGAACATTTTAAGGGTGCCTAGTCATGAAAAGGGCACAGATTATTACAAGAATTTGTTTTTGTCTCATTTGATGGGCAAACATAAATTTTAATGAAAATGGTGGAAAAAAGTTCCAATGAAGGGAATGTGCTAACATTGCCTAATCATGAAAAGAATGGATATTAATATGAGAATCCTTGTTCATTTCATTTGATGGACAAACTGTAATTCTAAGTAAAATGGGTGAAAAAAATGCTTTTCATGGGAAACCAAAGCATTAATATCATGTATCACAATAAGAAGAATGTGTTTGTGGTGACCAACCATAAAAAGAATAGAGATTATTATGAGAGTTTATGTTTATCTCAACTGATGGACAAACTTTAATTTTAGGAAAAATAATGGAAGAAAAAGCTTTCCATGTAAAACCGAAGCATCAATATCATGTGTCCCAATGAGTTGAACATCTTTATGGTGCCCAATCACGATAAGAATGGAGATTATTACGAGAATCCATATTTGTCTCATTTGACAGATGAACTTTGACTCTAATAAAAATGGTGGAAATAAAAGCTTTTCTTTATCATGTATCCTAATAAGGAAAACATGTACATGGTGCGCAATCATAATAAGCATAAAGATTTCTACAATAATCCATGTTTGTCTTATTTGATAGACAATATTTGATTCTAAGGAAAATACTGGAAAGAAATGCTTTTCTTGTGAAACCAAAGCATCAATAGTATGTTCCCAAATAAAGAGAACATTTTAAAAATGCTTGGTCATGAAAAGAACATAGATTATTATGAGAAATCATTGTTGTCTCATTTTACTGATAAATATTGATTTTGAGGAAAATGTTCTTTTTGTGAAACTAAACCATCAATGTTGTGTATCCTAATAAGAAAAACTTGTTCATGGTGCCTAATCATGAAAAAAATGGAGATTATTATTATGGACAAACTTTGATTCTAATGAAAATGCTTGCAAAAAAAAGCATCAACATTGTGTATCCTAGATGGTGCCCGATTACCAAAAGAATAGAGATTGTTATAAGAACCCATTGATGGTCTCATTTGATGAATGAACTTTGACTTTAAGAAAAATTATGGGAAAAAAAGGCTTTTGTTGTTAAACCAAGGTATCAATAACGTGTTTCCCAATGAGAAGAAGAGTTTAAATGTGCCCAGTCATTAAAAGAATGCAAATCATTACAAGAATTCATTTTTGTCTCATTTGATCAACAAACAATGATTCTAATGAAAATGGTGTAAAAAAAACCTTTTCTTCAGAAACCAAAGCATTAATATTATATATCCTAAGAAGAAGAACATGCTCACAGTGCCTAATGATGAAAACAATGGAAATTATTATAAGAATCTTTACTTGTTTCCTTTGATGGATGAACATTGATTTGAAGTAAAATAGTGGAATGAAAAGCTTTTCATGGGAAACCAAAGCATTAATATCAAGTATCAAACAAGGAAAATGTTTTTATGGTGGCCAATCATAAAAAAATGAAGATTATCACGAGAATCCATGTCTATCTCATTTTATGAATAAACTTTGATTCTGAGGGAAATGGTGGAAAGGAAAGCTTTTTATGCAAAACCAAAGCATCAATGTCATGTATCCCAATGAGGATAACAAGTTCATGGTGCCCAATCATGAAAAGAATGGATATTGTTACAAGAATTCTTGTTTGTATCATTTGACAAACAAACTTTAATTCTGATGAAAATGGTGGAAAGAAAAGCTTTTCTTCAAAACCAAAGTATCAATATCTTATATCCCAATGAGGATAACGTGTTTATGTTGCTTAATCACGACAAGAATGGAGATTGCTACAAGAATGCATGTTGATCTCATTTGACGGATAAACTTTACTTTCTAGGAAAATGGTGGAAAGAAAAGCTTTTCTTGTTAAATCGAGGTATTAACAACGTGTATCCCAATTAAGAAAATGCCTAATCTTGAAAAAAAAAAACACAGACTAATTATGGGAATTCATTTTTGTCTCATTTTATGAATAAACGTTGATTCTAAGGAAAAAGGTGGAAGAAAAAGCTTTTCTTGTGAAATTAAAGCATTAATATCGTGTATCCAAATGAGACAGCGTGCTCATGGTGCCCAATCACGAAAGGAATAAAGATTATTATAGGAATCCTGGTTTATTTCATTTGATGGACAAACTTTGATTGTAAGGAAAATCTAGAAGGAAAAGCTTTTCATGTATCAATATTGTGTATCCCAAGGAGGTGAACATGTTCATGGTGCTCAATCACAGAAAGAATGGAGATTATTACAAGAATCCATGTTTGTCTTATTAACGTGCAAACTTTGATTCTAATGATAATGGTAGAAAAAAAAAGCTTTCTTGTGAAATCAAAGCATCCCTATCTTGTATCCTTATAAAGACAACATGTTTCTGGCATCCAATCACAAAAAGAATTGAAACTACTACAAGAACCCATGCTGCTCTCATTTAATGGATGAACTTTGATTATAAGGAAAATGGTGGAAAGGAAAGCTTTTCTTGTGAAACCAAAGCATCAATACCATGTATCTCAATGAGGAATGCATTTTATAGGTGCCCAATCTAAAAAAATATCGAGATTATTACTAGAATCCACCCTCATCTCATTTGATGGATAAATTTTGATTCTAAAAAAATAGTGGAAAGAAAAGCTTTTATTGCAAAACCAAAGTATCACTATTATGTATCCCAATAATGAAAAACATTATCATAATGCATAATCATGAGAAGAATAAAGTTTATTATAAAATTTTATATTTTTCTCATTTAATAATTAAACTTTGATCTAAAGAAAATGGTGGAAGGAAAAGCTTTCCTTAGGAAACAAAAGCATTAATATCATATATCCCAATAAAGAGAACATGTTTATAGTGACCACTCACAAAAAGAATGGAGATTATTACAAAAATCCATGTTTGTATCATTCGACAGATGAACTTTTATCCTTAAAAATGGTGGAAAAAAAGGTTTTCTTGTGAAACCAAAAAATCAATATCATGTATCCCAATGAGGAGAATGTATTAATATGCCTAATAATGATAGGCATGGAGATTATTATGAGAATCCATGCTTGTCTCATTTGATAGATAGAAATGGTGAAAAAAAAGCTTTTCTTACAAAACTAACGCACCATTATCAAGTATCCTAATAAAGAGAACATGTTCAAGTGCCCAATCATAATAAGAATGGAGACTGTTACAACAATCCATGTTTGTCTCATTTGACAGATAACCTTTGATTCTACAAAACAATGGTGGAAAAAAAAGCTTTTCTTTACTGAGGCATTAATAGTGTGTTACCTAATAAGGAGAACATTCAAAGGTGCCTAGTCATGAAAAGAAAGTCAATGATAATGAGAATTCATTTTAATCTTTTTTGACTGACAAATATTGGTTATAAGAAAAATAGTGGAAAGAAAAGCTTTTCCTATGAAATCAAAGCATCAATATTATCTATCCCAATAAAGAGAACATGCTTATGGTGCCCAATCATGAAAAGAGTATACATTATTATGCAATCCATGTTTGTCTCATTGGATAGATAAGTTTTGATTCGAATAAAAATGTTGGAATAAAAGTTTTTCCTGCAAACCAAAGCGTCAATATCATGTATCCTAATGCAGACTATGTGTTCATAGTGCCTAACCATGAAAAACCATAGATTATTATAAGAATCATTGTTTGTCTCATTTGATAGTCAAACTTTGATTCTAATGAAAATGGTGGAAATAAAAGCTTTTCTTAGGATACCAAAGCATCAGTGTCTTGTGTCTTAATAAGAAAAGCACGTTTATGGTGGCCAATCACAAAAAGAACAAAAATTGTTGCAAGAAACCATGTTGGTCTTATTTGATGGATGAACATTGATTCGAAGGAAAATGGTGAAAAAAAATAAGCTTTTCTTGCATAATCAAAGCATCAACATCATTTATCCAATGAGGAGAATATGTTCATATTGCCCAATCACAAAAAAAATAGTGATTATTATAAGAATCTATGTTTGTCTCATTTAACAGATAAATTTGATTCTAATGAAAATAGTAGAAAAAAAAGCTTTTCTTGCAAAGCCAAAGTATCAATATTATGTATCCTAATATAGATATCATGTTTATGGAGCCTAATCACAAAAAGAATAGAGATTACTATAAGAACCCATGTTGGTATTGTTTAATAGATGAACTTTGATCCTTAAGAAAATTGATAGCGATTAACTTACAGAAACACCTATTTCCAATTATTCTTATGATCTTTTGCAAGGAATTGGAGGTTTGGTGACTACGGCAAAGACTAAACGCATGAGGTAAGCTTTGCAAGGATTAATAATGGAAATGCAAGCAAAGGAAGGTGTTCAATGTGAATCAGATGCATTACCAAGATTGATCACATTGTTACACTGTGTTGAGACTGAAAAGGGTGAAGATTAAAGCTTGGAGCCCAATTCACATGTTCAAGATAAATAAAGTCTAAGTTGCACTTATTCAAAGGCTTATAGTTTAGTATTTGGATTTATATTTTTTGAATAAGAATTTGACCTTTTAATTTTAATTTGTTTAGATAATTCCTAATCAGATTATGATAAGGAGTAGACTTTATCCTTATTGATCACTATTAGGATTGTATTTAGGATTTTTAATTTATTTGGATGATTCCTAATTAGATTAGGATTTTATCGTTATTGATTGGGATTATCCTTATTTAGTTAGGACTCTATAGATTTTAAGTCTATATAAGGTTACCCTATTCATGTAATTTAAGAGATTTGAATAGAAAAAATATCTAAAGAGTTTCTTAACATTGTGAGAACTTCTTTTTTGTTTTTCTTTTTTTTAAAAAAAACTCAAATTGATCTTACCAAGGTAACTAGTGGCATCAAGATTCTTATAACTTTAATTCTAATCAGCAGGTTTAGTTAGGGTCAAATTTTCTTTGCTTGTTTTCAAAGATGATCCTAGGGGTTTAATTCCATCCAATTTTATTTTTAGCCTAAGGTTCGCATTAAGAATGGTGAAAAAAAACTTTTTATTGTGAAACCAAAGCGTCAATACCATGTATCCCAATTGAGAGAATATTTTAAAGGTGCCTAATCATGAAAATAATATAGATTATTATAAGAATTTGTTTTCATCTCATTTGACAGGCAAAAGGAGGAAAATGGTAGAAACACAAGTTCTTGCAAAACTAAAGCATCAATATTACATATGCTAATGAGAATAACGTCCTCAAGGTGCCCAATCAGGAAAACAATAGAGATTATTACAAGAATCTTTATTTGCCTTATTTGATGGATGAATATTGATTTTAAGAAAAATGGTAGAAAGAAAAGCTTTCCTTGCAAAACCAAAGCATCAATATCGTTTACCCTAATGAGTAGAATGTATTCATAGTGCCCAATCACAAAAAGAATAGAGATTATGGTGAGAACCCATGTTTGTCTCATTTGACAAACAAACTTTGGTTCTAATGAATATGGTGAGAGGAAAAGCTTTTCCTACAAAATCAAAGCAACATGTTTATGGTGCTCAATCACAGAAAGAACAAAAATTTCTACAAGAACCCATGTTGGTCTTATTTGATAGAGGAACTTTGAATATAAGGAAAATGGTGGAAAGAAAGCTTTTCCTGTGAAACCAACATATCAATACGATGTATCCCAATGAGGAGAACATTTTAAAGGTGCCCAATCACAAAAAGAATGGAGATTATTACAAGAATCCATTTTTGTCTTATTCGATGAACAAACATTGATTCTAAAAAAACTAGTGGAAACAAAAGCATCTCTTGCGAAACCAAAACATCAATTTCATGTATGCCAGTGCGAAGAACATGCTTACAATGTCTAATCATGACAAGAATGGAGATTATTATGAGAATCCATCTTTGCCTCATTTGATGGATGAATGTTGATTCTAAGGAAAATTGTGAAATAAAACTTTTCTTGGGAAACCAAGGCATTAATATTGTGCATTCCAATGAAGAAAACGCATTTGTGGTGGTCAATCACAAAAACCATGGAGATTAGTATGAGAATCCATGCTTGTCTCATTTGCTAAACAAACTTTGATTCTAGGGAAAATGAAGGAAAAAAAACCTTTCCTTATGAAACCAAGGAATCAATATCGTGCATCCAATGAGGGGAACATGTTCATGGTGCCCAACCACAAAAAGAATCAATATTATTACAAGAATTCATTTTTATCTTTTTCAACAGATGAACTTTGGTTCCAAATAAATTATTTAAAGAAAAGTTTCCCTTGGAAACCAAAGCATCAACATTATTTATCCCAAAAGGAGAAAATACTCATGGTGCCCAATCACAAAGAGAATGGAGAATATTACGAGAATACACGTTTATCTCATTTGATGGGAAGAACTGTGATTCAAATGGAAATGGTTTAAAGAAAGGCTTTTCTTATGAAGCCAAAGTATCAATATCATATATCCCAATGAACAGATCATAATCATGGTGACCAACCACAAAAAAATGGATATTATTATAGAAATCCATGTTTGCCTCATTTGACGAACAAACTTTGATTCTAATAAAAATGTTGGAAAAAAAATTTTTCTTATGAGATCAAAGTGTTAATACCATGTATCCAAATGAAAACAATATGTTTATGCTACCTAATCATGAAAAGAAAGTAGATTATTACAATAATCCATGTTGATCTTATTTGATGGCTGAACTTTAATTTTAAGGAATATGGTAAAAATAAATGCCTTTCTTGTGAAACCAAAGCCATGTATCCCTAAACACTGATTCTAAGGAATATGGTGCAAAGAAAAACTTTTTTTGCAAAACCAAAGAATCAATATCATGTATGCCAATGAGGAAAACATGCTTACGATGTCTAATTACAAAAAGAATATAGATTATTATGAGAATCTATTCGCCCCATTGGATGGATGAACTTTGATTCTAAGGAAAATGGTAGAAAGAAAAGTATTTCTTAGGAAACCAAAGCATTAGTGCCATGTATCCCAAAAAGTAAACTGTGCTTATGGTGGCCAATCACAAAAAGATTAAAGATTATTACGAGAATCCACGTTTTCCTTATTCGAAAGACAAACTTTGATTCTAAGAAAAATGGTGGAAAGAAAAGTTCTCTTGGGAAGCTAAAGAATCAATATTGTGTATCCTAATAAGGACAACGTATTTATGGTGCCTAATTAAGAAAAGAATGGAGATTACTATAAGAATCTATGTTTGTCTCATTTAACAGATGAAGTTTGTTTCTAAAGAAAATGGTGGAAAGAAAAGTTTTTCTTGTGAAACCAAAGCTTTAATACTATGTATCCCAATGAGGATAACATGTTCAAGGTGCCTAATAACAAAAAGATTGGAGATTATTACAATAACCTATGTTTGTATCATTTCATAGATAAACATTCATTATAAAGGAAATGATAAGAGGAAAAGCTTTTCTTATGAAACCAAAGCATCAATATTGTTTATCCTAATGGGAACAATGTGTTTATGGTGTCCAATCAAGAAAAGAATGAAGATTATTGGGAGAATCTATTTTGTCTCGTTTAATAGATGAACATTGATTCTACTAAAAGTGATGGAAAAAAAACATTTCTTGCAAAACCAAAGCTTCAATAGTATGTGTCCCAATAAGAAGAACATGTTAAAAGTGCCCAATGACAAAAAGATTGGAGATTACAATGAAAATCTATATTTATCTTATTTGATAGATGAACTTGTGTTCTAGGGAAAGGGTGAGAAAAAAGCTTTTCTTGTGAAACCAAAGCATCAATATCACTTATCCTAACGAGGAGAATGTCTTTATAAAGCTCAATCATAAAAAGAATAGAGATTATAATGACAATTCTTGCTTTCTTTATTTGATGGATGAATATTGATTCTAAGGAAAATTATGGAAAGAAAAGCTTTTCTTACGAAACCAAAACATCAATATCGTGTATCTCAATAAGGAGAACGTGCTCACATCTAATCACAACAAGAATAAAAATTACTATGAAAGTCCATGTTTGTCTTATTGATGGATGAACTTTTATTGTATGCCCCAATCATAAAAAAATTTGATATCACTAAGAGAACCCATGTTTGTCTCATTTGATGAAAGAGTTTTAATTCTAAGGAAAATGGTGGAAAAAAGATTTTCTTCCAAAACCAAAGCATCAATATCATGTATCCCAATAAGGAGAATGTGCTCACAGTGCGAAATCATGAAAAGAATGGAGATTATTATAAGAATACATGTTTGTCTCATTTGATAATTGAACTTTATTCAAGGAAATTAATGGAAGGAAAAACATTTCTTAGGAAGCTAAAGGATCAATATTGGGTATCCTAATGAGAATAAAGATTATTATGAGAATCTATGTTTGTCTCATTTGACAGATGAACTTTGATTGTAAGGAATATGGTGGAAAGAAATACTTTTTTCGAAGCTAAAAAATCAATATAATGAGGAGAATGTGTCGATGGCACTCGATCACGAAAAAAATGGATATATTACAAGGATCCATGTTTGTTTCATTTGATGAACGAAATTTGATTCTAATAAAATGGTTAAAAGGAAAGCTTTGCTTGTGAAACTAAAGCATCAATACTACGTGTCGTAATGACAAAAGCATGTTAAAGGTGCCTAATGAAAAAAAAAAGATAAAAGATTATTACGAGAATCCATGTTTGTCTCATTTGATGGATAAACATTCATTCTAAGGAAAAAGATAGAAAGGGAAGCATTTCTTGCGAATTCAAAGCATCAATATTGTTTATCATAAAGAAGAGCACATGTTTATACTGTCCAAAGACAAAAATATTAGAGATTATTATGAGAATCCATTCATATCATTTAACGAATGAACTTACATTCCAAGGAAAATGGTGGGTAGAAAAACTTCTTATGCGAAACCAAAACATTAATACCATTTATACTAATAAGGAAAAGCTTTTCTTACCAGATGAAAGCATCAATATCGTGTTTCCAAATGAGGAAAACATATTCATAGTGCCTAATCACAAAAAGAATAGAGATTATTATAAGAATCCATGTTTGTCTCATTTGATGAATGAACTTTGATTTTTACAAAAATGGTGAAAAAAAACTTTTCTTACGAAGCCAAAGCATCAGCATTATCTATCCCAATGAGGATAATGTGTTTATGGTGTCCAATAACAAAAAAAATAAGGATTGTTTTCAAGAATCCTTATTGGTCTCATTTCATTGATAAACTTTAATTCTCTTAAAAATGGTGGAAAGAAAAGATTTTTTATGGAACCCAAGCATCAATATCATGTATCCCAATGAGGAGAATGTTTTGAAGCTGCTCAATCATGAAAATATTAGAGATTATTATGAGAATCTATTTTTCCTCATTTGACAGACAAACATTGATTCAAAGAAAAATGGTAGAAAGAAAAACTTTTTGCACAAAAGTGAACCATCAATATCATGTATCCTAACGAAGACAATGTGTTTATGGTTCCAATCACAAAAATAGTGAAGATTGTTACAAGAATTCACGTTGGCCTCATTTGATAGACAAACTTTGATTCTAAGGAAAATGTGGAAAGAAAAGTTTTTATTATGAAACCAAAGCATCAATACCATGTATCCCAATAAGGAGAACATTTAATAGCTATCTAGTCACAAAAAGAATTTAAAGCTTTTCTTATGAAATTAAAGTGTCAATATTATGTATCATAAAGAAGAGAATGTAGTTATCATGGGCAATCACAAAATGAGTCAAGATTATTACGGGAATCCATGTTTGTCCTATTTGATAGATTAATTTTAATTCTAAGAAGAATGGTGGAAAGAAAACTTTTCTTGCAAACCAAAGAATCAAAATCATGTATCCTAGTGAGGAGAACGTGTTCATGGTGTCATCATGAAAAAAATGGAGATTTTATGAGAATCCTATTTACATCATTTGACGAATGAACTTTAATGCTAATAAAAATGGTGGAATGAAAATCTTTTCCTAAGAAGCCAAAGCATCATTATCGTCTACCCAAAAGAGAAGAACATGTTTATGGTGGCTAAACTTTGAATTTCAAGAAAATAGTGGAAAGAAAAGTACTTCTTGTGAAACCAAGGCATCAATAGCATTTATCCGAATGACAAGAACATTTTATAGCTGTTTAATCATGACAAATTAGTTTAAAGCTTTTCATGGGAAACCAACACAAGAAGGAGAACATATTTATGGTGGACAATCATAAAAAGAATAGAGATTATTATGAGAATCCATTTTTATCTCATTTGATAGATCATTGATTTTTAAGAAAAATTATGGAAAAAAATTTTCTTACAAAGCCAAAGAATTAATATTGTCTATCCCAATGTAGAAATCGTATTTATTGTGCCCAATAATGAAAAGAATAAAGATTTTTATGAGAATCCATGTTTGTCTTATTTGACACATAAACTTTAATGCTAATGAACATGGTGGAAAGAAAATCTTTTCCTAGTAAGCCAAAGCATGAATACCATGTACTTAAAGAGGAGAATGTGTTTATGGTGGCCAATTACGAAAAGAATGGATATTATTACAGGACTCCATGTTTGTCTCATTTGACAAATAAGCCTTGATTTTAATGAAAATGATGGAAAAAAAGCTTTTCTTCTGAAACCAAAGCATTAATATCATTTGTCTTACTGAGAAAAATGTGTTTATGGTGCCCAATGGCAAAAACATTAGAGATTATTAAGAGAATCCATTTTTGTCTCATTTGATTCTAAGAAAAATGGTAGGAAAAACTTTTCATCCAAAACCAAAGCATTAGTACATTTATTCTGCTAAGGATGACATGTTTATGGTGCCTAATTATGAAAAGAATGGAGATTATAATGAGAATCTATGTTTGTCTCATTTCATGGATGAACTTCAATTGTAAGGAAATGGTAAAGAGAACAACTTTTCTTGAGAGTCCAAAGCATCAATGCCATGTATCCCAATAAGGAGAACACACTTATACTAGCAAGATAGAAAAAAGAATAGAGATTATTATGAGAATTTGTGTTCGTCTCCTTTGCTAGATGAAAGCTTTTTGTGAAACCAAAGCATCAATATTGTGTATCATAATGAAAAGGACGTGTTCATGGTGCCCAATCATGAAAAAATAGAGATTATTATGAGAATCTATGTTTGTTTCATTTGATAGACGAACTTTGGTTTAAAAAAATGGTAGAAAGAAATTATTTCCTTGCAAAACCAAAGCATCAATATCATGCATCCTAATGAAGACAACATGTTTATGGTGCCCAATCATAGAAAGAGTAGAGATTATTACAATAATCCATTTTTGTCTCATTTGATAGATAAATATTAGTTCTAAGGAAAATGGTGGAAAAATGCTTTTCATGTGAAATTAAAGCAACAATATTGCAAATGCCAATAAGGAAAATGTGCTTAAAGTGCCTAATCATGAAAAATGGTGGTTGTCATGTGAATCCAAGTTTATCTTATTTGATGAACAAACTTTGATTCTAAGGGACACTGTGAAAAAAAAAGCTTTTTTTAGGAAAGTAAAGCATCAATATTGCGCATCTCAAAAAGGAGTTTTTAGTCTCTAATCACAAAAGAATGGAGATTATTATGAGAATTCATGTTTGTCTCATTTGATGGATGAACTATAATTCTAAGGAAAATGGTGGGAAAAAAGTGTTTCTTGCAAAATCAAGAACCAATATTGTGTATCCCAATAAGGAGAATGTGTTCATTGTGCCTAATAACAAAAAGAATGGAGATTATTACAAGAATTCATGTTTTTCTCATTTGACAAATGAACTTTGATTTAATGAAAATGATGGAAAGAAAAGCTTTTCTTTGGAAATAAATGCATTAATTTCATGTATCCCAAAGAAGAGAACGTGTTTATGGTGGCTAATTATAGAAAGAACAGAGATTGTTATGAGAACTATGTTTATCTTATTTAATAGATAAACTTTGATTCTAATGAAAATGGTGGCAATGAAAGCTTATCTTGCAAAACTAGGAATCAATATTGTGTATCCCAATGAAGAGAATGTGTTCATAGTTAAAAGAATGGAGATTATAATAAGAATTGATATTTATCTTATTTGATGGATAAATGTTGATTCTAAGGAATATGGGGTAAAGAAAAGCTTTTCTCACAAAACTAAAGCACCAGTATCATTTATCCCAATAAGGAAAATGGGCTATGATGCCCAATCATGAAAAGAATGGAGATTATTATGAGAATCTATATATGTGTTATTTGACTAACAAACTTTGATTCTAATGAAAATGGTAGAAAGAAAAGCTTTTTTTGCTAAAGCAAAGCATCAATATCGAGAGAGGACAATGTGTTTATGGTGCCTAATTATAAAATAAAAATGGAGATTATAACAAAAATCCATGTTGGTCTCATTTGATGGACAAATATTGATTCTAAAAGAATAGTGGAAAGAAAAGATTTTCTTATGAAACCAAAGCATCGACATTGTGTATCTCAATAAAGAGGACATGCTAGTAGTGCCCAAGAATGAAAAGAATGGAGATTACTATAAGAATCTATGTTTATCTAATTTGATGATTGAACTTTAATTTTACAGGAAATAGTGGAAAGAAAAGCTTAAAAAAGGTAGTTATGAGAATTCATAATGTCTCATTTGATGGATGAACTTTGATTCTAAGAAGAATTGTAGAAAAAAAAACTTTTCTTATGAAACTAAAGCATCGATACTGTGTGTCCCAATGAGGATAACATTGTAAAGCTACCCAACCATAAAAAGAATAGAGATTATTATGAGAACCCATTTTTGCCTTATTTGATGACAAACTTTGATCCTAAGAAAAACGGTGGAACGAAAAATGAAACCAAAGCATCCATATTATACATGTCTATGAGGAAGGAGTGCTCACATTGCCCAATCACAGGAGTGGAGATTATTATGAGAATCCACGGTTGTCTCATTTCATGGAAAAAACTTTGAATCTAAGGAAAATACTGGAAAGAAAAGCTTTTCTCAAACCAAAGCATCAATGTCATGTATCTCAAAGAGGATAATGTGTTTATGGTCCCCAATAACAAAAAAATAGAGATTATTATGACAATGCATGTTAGTTTTATTCGACAAACAAACTTTAATTCTACAAAAAATGTTGGAAAAAAAACTTTTCTTGTGAAATCAAAAAATCAATATAATGTATCCCAATGAAGAGAACTTGCTCATGGTGCCCAATCATGAAAAAAAATAAAGATTATTATGAGAATCCATGTCTTCCTTATGTGACGAAAGAACTTTCATTTTAATGAAAGTGGTGGAAAAAAAATCTTTTCTTGCAAAACCAAAAATCGATATTATGTATCCCAATAAGAAAAACATTTTCATGATGCCTAATCATAAATATAATGGAGATTATTATGACAATCCATGCTTGTTTCATTTGATGGATGAACTAGGATTTTAAGGAAAATGGCAAAAAAAAGCTTTTTTTGGCCAAAACAAAGCATCAATATAGTGCATCCCAATAAGGATAACGTCTTCATGGTGCCTAGTCACGTAAAGAATGGAGTTTATTAAAAGAATCAATGTTTGTCTCATTTGATGGATGAACTTTGATTTTAATGCTTATGGTAGAAAAAGAAGCTTTTCTTGCTAAACAAAGCATCAATATCATGTATCCCAATGAGGACAATGAGTTTATAGTACTCAATCACAAAAAGAAAGGAAGTTACTATAGGAATCCATGTTGGTCTCATTATATTGATGAGCTTTGATTATGAGGAAATGGTTGAAAAAAAAGCTTTTCTTGTAAAATCTGAGCATCAATACTATGTATCCTAATGATGAGAACTTTTTAATAGTGCCTAATCATGAAGAAAACGAGGATTATTATAAGAATCCATTTTTGTCTTACTTGATTGGCAAACATTGAATCTAAGCAAAATGGTGGAAAAAAGTTTTCCTCGTAAAACAAAAGCATTAATACCATGCATGCAAATGAGAAGAACATGCTCATAGTGCCCAATCACAAAAATAATAAAGATTATTATGATAATCATGTTTGTCTCATTTCGATGACAAACTTTAAATCAAGGGAAAATGGTGGAAAGTAAAGTTTGTCTTGGAAAAACAAAGCATCAATATCATGTATCCCAAAGAGAAGAATTTATTTATGGTGGCCAATTACTAAAAAAAAAGATTATTATGAGAATCCATGCTTATCTCATTTGACGGACAAACTTTGGTTCTTAGAAAAATGGTGCAAAAAAAAGTTTTTTATATGAAAGTAAAGCATCAAAACCGTTTAGCCTAACAAGGAAAATATTTTAAAGTTGCCTAAACATGAAAAGAAAAGAGATTAGTAAGAGAATCTATTTTTGTCTTATCTGATGAACAAATAAGGAAAATGTTGGAAAGAAAAGCTTTTCTCATGAAACCAAAGCATCAATATCATGTATGCGAATGCGAAAAATGTGCTTATCATGCCTAATCATGAAAAGAATGGAATTATCAAGAGAATTTATGTTTATTTTATTTGATAGATGAACTTTGATTCAAAGAAAAATGGTGCAAAGAAAAGCTTTTTTTAGGAAACCAAAGCATCAATTTCATGTATCGCAAAGAAAAGAACATTTTTATGGTGACAAATCACATAAAGAAACGAGATTATTACAAGAATCTATGTTTGTCTCATTTGACAGATGAACTTTGATTCTAAGGAAAATGGTAGAAAGAAAAGTTTATCTTGTGAAACTAAAGCATCCACACAATGTATCCCAAAGAAGAGAACATTTCAAAGGTGCCAAACCATGAAAAGAATGAAGATTATTATGAGAATCCTTTTCTACCTTATTTGATGGACAAACTTGGATTAAAAGAATATGGTAGAAAAAAAAGCTTTCCTTATGAAACCTTAGCAGTTATCATGCAAGCCAATAAAGAGAATGTGCTCACAATGCTCAATCAAAAAATGAGTGGAAATTCTTACAAGAATCCATGTTTGTCTCATTTCATGATAAACTTTGAATCTAAGGAATATGGTAGAAACAAAAGCCTTTCTTAGGAAACCAAAGCATCCATATCATGTACCTATACAGGAGAACATCTTGATAGTGGCCAATAAAAAAAAGGATGGAGATTATTATGAGAATTGATGTTTATCTCATTAGAGAAACAAACTTTGATTCTAAGAAAAATGGTGGAAAGAAAAACTTTTGTTACTAAACAAAAAAAAATCAATATCATGTATTAATGCAAGCCCTAGGATGAAAACATAACCTAAAACCTAATTGGATGGAATCAAACCCCTGGGATCGTCTTAAAAGTCAAGCAAAGAGAGCGTGACCCTAATCAAACCTACTGATTAAAACCAAAATTATAAGAGTCTTGATCGCCATAAGTTACCTTGATAAGATTAATTTGAGTTCTTATTTAAAGAGTAAAGAAGAAGTTCTCACAAAGTGGAAAAACTCTCAAGATATTTTTTTCTATCCAATATGTTGAATTACATGAATGAGATAACCTTATATAGGCCTTAAATCTATAGAGACCTAACTAAATAAGGGTAATCCTAATCAATAAGAAAAAGTTTATTCCCTCTCCTAATTTGATTAAGACTTGTCTAAACAACTTAAAATCCTAAACACAACCCTAATAAATAACGATAAAGTCTACTCCTTATCATAGTCTGATTAGGAATTATCTAAATAAATTAAAATTGAAAAGTCAAATTCTTATTTAAAAAAATCATAATATCTGAAATCATAAACTATAGGTCTATGAATACATGCAACTCGGGCTTCATTTATCTAGGACATGAGAAATGGGCTCCAAGTTTATTCTTCCCCCCTTTTTTTTTTACCTTAACACAGTGCAAAAAAGTGATAAATCTTAGCAATGCATGTGATTCATCTTAAGCAACCTCCTTTGCTTGCATTTCCATGATTAGTCCTTGCGAAGCTTGTTTCATGCATTTAGTCTTTGCCCTAGTCACTAGACCTCTAATTTCTTGCAAAAGATGGTTGGAAATAGGTGTTTGTGCAAGTTGATCTCATCATTCTCTCCCTATTCAAAAGGATTCATCCTTTAATCACCTATATCATACAAAGATAAATCAGCAACATTAAAAGCAGCACTCACATCACCATAGCTGTTTGACAAATCTAGCTTGTAGGCATTGTCATTGTTCCTTTTAAAACTTGAAAAGGTCCACTCCTTTAAGCTGCAACTTCGATTTCATTTGAGCGAGAAACCTCTGGTTACACAAATGAATACAAACTAAATCTCTAGGTTTAAAAATGACCTTAATACATGCATTATTTGCTTTCTTTGAATATTACTTGTTCTTCTTGTCTATGCTAGCTTAAACCTTGGCATGCAAATCTATACCAAAATTTACTTTATTCTTACCATCCAAATTACCATGTTCACTAGTAAGCAAAGGTAAGATATTCAAAGGAGTTAAATGATTAAAGCCAACCACAACTTTAAAAAGAGAATAAAAAATAGTAAAACGAATAGTCTTATTGTATGCAAACTCAATATATGGCAAACATCTATCCCATTGCTTTATGTTCTTTTGAATGATAGCATATAACAAATTTGTAAAAGTCCTATTAACTAATTCAGTTTGTCTATCTATTTGAGGATATGCAATAGTAGAAAACAAGAGTTTAGTTCCTCACTTATTCCATAAAGTATGTCAAAAATGACTTAAGAACTTAACATCCATATACTACTATTGTTCTAGGCAATCCATGCAAATGTACTATTTCTTGAAAGAACAAATTAGCAATATGTGTTGCATCACTAATCTTTGAACAAGAAATAAAATGTGTCATCTTTCTAAACTTATCAACAACATCAAATATACTATCTTTACCACTTTGAGACCTAGAAAACCCTAATACAAAATCCCATTGATATATCCACCTAAGGTTGATTAGGCACATGTAAAGGTGTATATAAACCATGTGACATTACTTTAGATTTTCTTTGTTCACATGTTATACGCTTATCATAAATAGATTGCACATCATGTTTCAAGTTAGGCCAATAAAAATGTTCATGCAATATATATAAAGTCTTTTGCACAACAAAATGCCTCATCAGACTGCTTCCATGAGTCTTTCTAACTAGTATTTCATGCAGTGAACATATAGCCACATATAATTTATCTTTCTTAAATAATAATCCATTATGCCTATAATACTCACGATAAACACAATTAGAACATGCATTCCGTACATGGCTAAAATCAACATCATTAATATATAAATCTTTAATAAATTTAAAACTAAGTAATTTAGTTCACAATGAAGTAAGCAATGCATAGCTTCTAAAGAATGTATCGGCTATAACATTTTCTTTTTAATTCTTGTACTTAATCATAAAGGAAATGTCTCAACAAACTTTAACCATATAGCATGCCTCATATTAAGCTTACCATGGGATTTTAAATACTTTAGGCTTTCATGACCGAAATGGATTATGAATTCCTTTGGCCATAAATAATGCTACCATGTATATAGAATTCTCACTAATGCATACAATTCCTTATCATAAGTAAAATAGTTTAACGCTGCCCCACTAAGCTTTTCTCTAAAATAAGCAATCGATTTGGAATCCTCCATCAAAATAGCTCTTATTCCAATTCCAGATGCATCATATTTAGCCCAAAAAACATGACTAAAATTAGGTAAACATAGCAAAAGTGTATTTATCAACTTATCTTTCACCATATTAAAAGCATTCTCATGTATATAGAATTCTCACTAATGCATACAGTTCCTTGTCATAAGTAAAATAGTTTAACGCTGCCCCACTAAGCTTTTCTCTAAAATAAGCAATCGATTTGGAATCCTCCATCAAAATAGCTCTTATTCCAATTCCAGATGCATCATATTTAGCCCAAAAAACATGACTAAAATTAGGTAAACATAGCAAAGGTGTATTAATCAACTTATCTTTCACCATATTAAAAGCATTCTCATGCACATCATCAAATTTAAACATAACATTCTTTTTAACAAGTTTATTTAAAGGTGCTGCAATATAACTAAAGTCTTTCACAAACCTCCTATAAAACCTTGCTAAACTATAAAAACTTCTTACCTCACTTGTATTCCTAAGTGTTGGCCAGTCCATAATTGCCTTAACCTTATCTTCATTCCATGTGAACTCATAATAAAACCAAGAAAGCAATGGATTCCATGCAAAACACACATTTTTTTAAGATTAGCATACAATTTATGCTCCTTTAAAGCTATAAAAATAGCATGCAAATGTGTAACATAATCATCCAAATATTTGCTGTACGCTAAAATATCATTAAAGTAAACCACAATAAATTACCCAATTAAAGAACGTAAAACATGATTCATTAATCTCATAAAAGTGCTTGGTGCATTAGTTAAACCAAACGGCATCACTAACTACTCATATCAACCATGTTTTGTTTTAAAAGTAGTTTTCTATTCATCATCTTCTTTCATGCGAATTTGATAATGGCCATTCTTTAAAAATCAATTTTAGAAAACACACACAAACCATATAATTTATCAAGCACATCATCTAACCTAGGAATGGGATATCTATACTTTATAATGATTTTATTAATGGCTTGGCAATCAACACGTATGCGCCATGTTCCATCTTTCTTTAGCACTAAAATCATAGGAACTGAACATGGGTTAAGACTCTCTTTTACGAATCCTTTTTGCACTAATTCATCCATTTTTCCTTTGAATCTCCTTTGTCTCCTCAGGATTTGCTCTATAGGCTAGTCTATTAGGAAGTGATAAATCGAGAATGAAGCCTATTTGATGCTCAATATCTCTCAAAAAGGGTAATCTATATGGTATTTCCTTTAGAAATACATATGTAAATTCTTATAACAAAGAAACAACCACACTAGGCCAAGAAGGGTTAAGATTGCTAGTTGAGAAATAAACATCCTTGCACAAAAGTACAAGTAGTTGTTGCCTTACCAACATAGAACTCTTAATCTTTTCTTTTTGCAAAAGCACTAACCTTTTTAGTTTTGTCTCTATTTTGCTTTCCATAATCTAAGTTTTCCCTCATTGTAAACTACTATGCTTGTTTTTACTTTCTTGCGCACACTCATTTTTATATCCCTCTTTTCTTTTTCTCGTGCACTTATTTTTTTTCTTTAATCTTGCACTTTTTAGCTATCATAAACTGGTTTTCATATGTCTCCAAAGGTTTGAGAGGAGTTAATACAATATCTCGGTTATTCATTAAAAAAACTATATCTATTCTTGTACCCATCATGACTAACCTGCTTATCAAACTGCCATGGATGCCATAAGAGTAGATGACCAGTATACATTGGTGTGCCATATCGCAAAGAAACTTATCCTTGTGGTTGCCAATAAAGAATGCAACTAACACTTGCTATGTCACCATAACTTTTCCATAATCATTCAACTACTGCATCTTTTACGATCTTAGATGCTTTAATGTATGCTAATTTAGCTTTTCAACCATCAAAGTACTAGCAATATTAGTGTAACTACCATTGTCAATAGTCATGCTACATACTTTGTCGTTTACATGGCACATAAGATGAAAGTTGGACTCACATTATACCTCATCATTATCTTTCTTAGGCTATATGTTAAGAGCACACCTATTAATAAGCATATCTTCATGCATAGGTTCTTAATGTCAGCATCACTACAATATTCTAATGATGGCATTTCATCATCATTTGAACTTATGCTTTCTTTGTCACCATTATCCATAATAATCCTAAACCTTTGACACCTGAAACACTAACATTACGTGATTTGAAAGATGATTTAGTTTTAGTTTTACCTTTGAAAATAGCAACCAAATTATTTACCCTTGCATCTTCTTTAGGTTTTAAGGTAGCTTTATTGTCCTTCCAATTTGACTTCCATGAAGAGTTGGAAGTTGAACCATAGTTGGAAGTGCCTTTAGACTTTAATTGCCTTTCCACCTTAATAGCTTTATACAACAATTCCTCTATCTCCACATAATAATACAGCTTCACCATATTAGCTATCCTTTTATTCAGACCACTAATGAATCTAGCCATAGTTGCCTTATGATCTTCCTCTATATTGGCCCTGATTATGGCTATCTCCATTTTTTTGTAGTAATCCGCTATATTCATGGATCTTTGAGTTAGCCTTTATAACTTTTTATACAAGTTCCTATAGTAATGGCTAGGGATGAACCTTTTTCTCATCACTACCTTCATTTCTTCCCATGACCAAATAGGTCTCTTACCATTCCTATGCCTATTAATAACAAACTGATCCCACCAAATACTAGCATAATCTATGAACTCAATTACTGGTAGTTTAGCATTCTTCTTCTCAAAGTAATTATTACAATTCAAAACATGTTCTACCATTCTCTCCCATTTTGAGAATAACTCAGGGTCATTTTTCCCTTGAAAGGTAGGGATACCCAATTTGCTATCTTATTTTGAAACTACCTTTTTACCTTTCTTATAATTACTATCATCACAATAAAAATCCTCCTTCTCCTTAACCATGTGTTTTCTAAAAGATCTATGATTAGATAGGGATTGTAAATTATCTGACCTCATGTTTAGAAGCTTAATTGCTCTTAGGCAGCCTTCACAAATAACTTGACACTGGTTTCGGCATATCTTCTCTATTACCCATGCTTTAAACCTACAAACTTTGTTAGGAATTAAAATAGATTGGTTTTTCTTGCACACTCTTTTAGGTGTTTACATTGGAGATTAGTTACTTAACCACTCATGTTTCACTCAATTTTGGCTTTTCTCGATGTTATTCTCACCTCTCTTGCCTTTTACCATTCAACTTTCCCTTACAAGCCTTGAAAAAAACTTTATAAATGATCTTACCAAAATAGCAAGCAACAATGAAGTTATTATAACTTTGATTAATAAAATCCATGAGAAAGATCAAGGAAGTGAAATCAACAAGAAATATAAAGGGAAACTATATTGAAATCTTTTTTGGTTTTTTTAGATGATGAATAGCAAAGGCTTAGAACACTAAACTGCTTTTTTATGTTTTTATAGATTATGGACAATACTAATATAATAAAAATATAATGAAATTATGGGATAGAAAGAGAGATTACACCTGACTTTCAAGAATCAATGATCTGATGCCAAATAATATGAACCTTAAGATGGAAACATAACCTAAAATCTAATTGAGTGGAATTAGACGCTTTGGATTGTCTTAAAAATCAAGCAAAGAGAACTTGACCCTATTACAAACCTACCAATTAGAACTAAAGTTATAAGAATCTTGATCGCCATAAGTTACCTTGATAAGATTAATTTGAGTTTTGTTTAAAGAAAGAAGTTCTCACAAAGTGAAAAAGCTCTTAAGATATTTTTTCTATTCAAATATGCTGAATTACATGAACAAGACATCCTTATATAGGCCTCAAATCTATAGACTCCTAACTAAACAAGGATCATCCTAATCAATAAAAAAAATTCTATTCCTTATCTTAATATGATTAGGACTTGTCCAAAGAACTTAAAGTCCTAAACACAATCCTAATCAATAAGGATTTATCATAGTCTGATTAGGAATTATCTAAATAAATTAAAGTTGAAAAATCAAATTCTTATTAAAAAAATCAAAGGTCTGAAATCCTAAACTATAGGGCCATGACTACATACAAATCTGGCTTCATTTATCTTGGACATGTGAAATGGTATCTACGCTTTATTCTTTACCTTTTTCACCCTTAACATAATGTAGAAAAGTGATAAATCCTGGCAATGCATTTGATTCATCTTGAGTAGCCTCCTTTGCTTGCATTTCTATGATTAATCCTTGCAAAGCTTATTTCATGCATTTAGTCTTTGCCCTAGTCATTAGACCTCAATTCCTTGCAAAGGATCAAAAGAATGGTTGAAAATAGATGTTTGTGTAAGTTGATCTCAATCGTGTATTCTAATGAGGAGAACTTGTTCATAGTGCCTAATCATGAAAAATTAAAGAATATTATAAGAATCCATGTCTACTTTATGTGATGGAGGAACTTCGATTATAATGAATATGGTGAAAAAAAGCTTTTCCTGCAAAAGTAAAGCTATAATATTGTGTATAACAATGAGAATAACATGTTAATGGTACCTAATCATAAAAAGAATAGGGATTATTATGACATTCCATGTTTCTCTTATTTGAGGGATGAACTATGATTCTAAGAAAATTGTTGGAAAGAAGCAAAACCAAAGCATCAAAATCATATATCCTAAAAAGGATAACATGTTCGTGGTGCCTAGTCACGTAAAAAATGGAGTTTATTTTGAGAATCCATGTTTGTCTTATTTGATAGATAAACTTTAATTCTAATGAATATGGTGGAAGAAAAAGCTTTTCTTATGAAACTAAGCTTCATTACCATGTATCCCAATGAGGACAACATGTTTATGGTGCCTAATCACAAAAAGATAGGAGATTATTATAGGAATCTAAGTTGGTCTTATTTGATAGACGACCTTTGAATATAAGGAAATAGTAGAAAGAAAAGCATTTTTTATGAAACCAAGCATCAATACTATGTATACTAGTGAAGATAACATTCTAAAGGTGCCCAATCATGAAAAGAATGGAGATTTTATGGGGATCCTCTTTTGTCTCATTGATGGATGAACATTGATTCGAAGGAAAATGGTGGAAAGAAAAGCTTTCCTTGTGAAACTAAAATATCACTATCATGTATCCCAATGAGGAGAATATGCTCACAATGCCTAATCATGAAAAGAATAGAGATTATTATGAGAATCCATGCTTGTCTCATTTAATGGATGAATATGGATTCTAAGGAATATGGTGGAAATAAAAACTTTTCATGGCAAACCAAAGCATTAATATTATGTATCCCAATGAGGTAAATGCATTTATCATGGCCAATCACCAAAAGAATAAAGATTACTATAAGAATCCATGTTTGTCTCATTTGATGCATAAACTTTGAGTCTAATGACAATAGTGGAAAAAAAACTTTTCTTATAAAACCAAAGCATTAGTAATAGATATCCCAATAAGGAGAACGTGTTAATAGTACCCAATCGTGAAGGAAAAAAAGATTGTTATGAAAATCCATGTTTATCTTATTTGATAGATGAAATTGATTATACTGAAAATGGTGGGAAGAAAAGCTTTTCTTGTGAAACCAAAGCATCTGTACTGTGTACCCTAATGAGGAGAACATGCTAAAGGTGCACAACGAGAAAAGGATTAGAGATTGTTACGAGAAACCATGTCTGTCTTATTTGATAGATGAATATCATTCTAAGGAAAATAGTGGGGAAAAAAGCTTTTCTTGCAAAAATCAACCATCAATATCATTTATCCTAATGAAAAGAACATGTTTGTCGTGCCCATTATGTTAAGGTTGAAAAGGGTGAAGAATAAAGCTTAGAGCCTAATTCACATGTTGAAGATGAGTGGAGCCCAATTTTCATGTATTTATGGGCCTATAATTTAAGATTTTTTATTTTTGATTTTTTTAATATGAATTTGACCTTTTAATTTTAATTTGTTTAGATAATTCCTAATTAGGTTATGATAAGGTGTAGACTTTATCGTTATTAATTACTACTAGGATTGTATTTAGGATTTTTAGGTTGTTTAGATAAGTCTTAATTAGATTAGGATTTAATCCTCATTGATTAGGATTGTCCTTATTGAATTAAGACTGTACATATTTTAGGCCTATATAAGGCTGCCTCATTCATGTAATTTACTGGATTTGAATAAAAAAATTTACAAAGTTTCTTTACTTTAAGAGAAAATAAGAACTCAAATTGATGTTATCAAGGTAAGTTATGGCAATCAAGATTCTTATAATGTTGGTTCCAATTAGTAGGTTTGATTGGGGTTAAGTTCTCTATCCGAAGGGTCTAATTTCATCCAATAGGTTTTAAGTTGTTTTCAGCCTAAGATTTGCATTATTTGGAATTAGATCTTTTGTTCTTGAAAGTAAGGTGTAATCTATCTTGCAATCCCATAATTTTAATATATTTCTATTATATCTAGTGATATCCATCATCCATAAAAAAACAAAAAAAAAGTATTCCACTTTCTAACCTTTTACTATTCATCATCTGTAAAAAAGCCAAAAAAAATGTTCTAGTGTCCTAACCATTTTCTATCTTAAAAAAGATTGTTATTGTTGCTTTATATTCATGTCTTACAAAGAATTCCTTGTTCCCCCTTGTTGATTTCTTTTCCTTTGATATTTCTTACTAAATTCATTTCTCTTCATATTTCTTGTTGATTTCACTTCCTAGGTCTTGCTTATTTATCTTATTAGTCAAGGTTATAATAACTTCATTATTGCTTGTTGTTTTGGCAAGATCATTGATTTAAAAGGTTTGTAAAGGGAAATTATGGTAAAAGGCAAGAAAGGTGAGAATATCATAAGAAAACGCTAAAAATTTAGTGAAACATAAGTGATTATGTAACTAAACTCGAGTGCAACCATGTAAAGGAATGTGTAAGGAAAATTAATCTATTTTATTGCTAACAAATTTTTGTAGGTTCAAAACATGAGTTATGGAGGAGATAATGTTGAAATCGATATAAAGTTGTTTATGAAGTTTGTCCAAGACCAATTTAAGCTTCTAAACTTGAGGTTAGATAATTTAGAGTCCCCATCCAATCTTAGATCCTCTACAAAGCATATGGGTGAGGAGGAAGAAGAGGAGAATTCTTATTATGATGAGATTCTAGGAAGGGTAAAAGGTTATTTCAAAATGAAATAGCTATTTGGGTAATATGATGATGAAAATCCTTACTTTTTAAGGGAAAAATGATCCTAAATTATACTTGGGGTTGGAGAGGAAGGTAGAATATGTTTTCGTTTGTCATAATTACTTCAAAAAAAAGAAAGAGAAACTAATAGTAGTTGAGTTCACAGATTATGCTAGTATTTGAAGGGATCAAATTTGATTAATAGACGTAAGAATAGTGAGAGACATGATGAAATGAAGGTAGTGATAAGAAAAAGGTTCATACATAGCCATTCCTATAGGGACTTGTAGAGAAAGTTACAAGGGTTAACTCAAGGATCCATAAATATAGAGGATTACTATAAAGAAATAGAGATAGCCATGATTAAGGCCAACATATAAGAAAATAATGAGGCAATTATGGCTATATTCATTAGTGGTTTAAAAAAAAGATAGTTAACGTGGAGGAATTGCATCATTATGTGGAGATAAAGAAATTATTGCATAAATCTATTAAGGTGGAAAGGAAATTAAAGTTTAAGTGTACTTTCAAATATGGTTCAGCTTTTAGCTCTTCATGGAAGTCAAATTAGAAGAATAACAAAGCTACCTTAAAACCTAAAGAAGATGCTAAGGTAAAGGATTTGGTTTTATTTTCCAAAGGTAAAACTGAAACTGAATCACCTTCTAAATCACATGATGTTAAGTGTTTCACTTGTTAAGGATTAGGGTATATTGCTTCTCGGTGTCCCAATAAAAGGACTATGATTGTTATGAAATGCCACCATCAGAGGATTGTAATGATATTAACATTGAAAAGCTCGTACATGGAAATATGCTCTTTACTAGGCATGCTTTTAGCATACAAGCTAAGAAAGATGGTAATGAGGTATAATGTGAGCACATCTTTCATACTAAGTGCCATTTGAGCAACAAGGTATGTAGCATGATTATTGATAGTAGTAGTTACACTAATCTTGCTAGTACTTTAATGGTTAAAAGCTAAATCTGCCTATATTGAAGCATCTAAGATCATATAAGCTGTAATGGTTGAATGATTGTGCAAAAGTTAAGGTGACAAAGGAAGTGTTAATTGCATTCTCTACTGGCAACTATAAGGATGAGTTTTTTTGTGATATGCCACCAATGCATACTGGTAATCTACTCTTGGGGTGTCCATGGCAGTTTGATAAGAAGGTTACTCATGATTGGTACAAGAACAAATATAGGTTTTGTAATAAATAATCAAATTGTTGGATTAGCACCTCTCAAACTATTAAAGGCATATGGGGACCAGATTAAGATAGCTAAAGAATCCAAGATGAAATAAAAGAAATGAGTGCATGAGAAAAAGAAAAGAGTGATACAAAAAGTGAGTGCATGTAAGAGAGTAAAAAAAAGCATAGTAGTGTGCAATAAGGGAAAAATTCAAAATATAGAGAGAAATATAAAGAGAAAAATAAGAGAGTTAGTGCTTTTACTAAAAAAAAGAAAAAAGTGAGATTCAAAGTGCTATGTTAGCAAGGTAGCAACCACTTATACTTTTGTATAAGAATGTTTATTTCCTAACTAACGATCTTAACTTTTCTTTGCCTAGTGTGATTGTTTTTTTTTATAGGAATTTGCAGATTTATTTCTCAAGGAAATAGTACATGGATTACCCCATTTAAAAGATATTGAGCATCAAATAGACTTCCTTCTTGGTTCATCAATTCTTAACAGAGCAGCATCTAAAGCATATCCTAAGAAGACAAAGGAGAACCAAAGGCAAATGGATAAATTAGGGCAAAAAGGATTCATAAATGAGAGTCTTAGCCTAGAAGAGTTTTAGCCTATGTTCTATTTTTATGATTTTGGTGCCAAAGAAAGATGGAACATGGCTCATGTGTGTTAGTTGCTAAGCCATCAATAAAATTACTATAAGTATCGATATCCTATTCCTAAGTTAGATGTTATGCTTGATGAATTATGTGGTTCATGTGTGTTTTCTAAAATTGATTTAAAGAATGGCTATTATCAAATTCACATGAAAAAAGGTGATGAGCAAAAAACTACCTAAGACAAAATATGGTTTCTATGAGTGCTTAGTGATGCCATTTGGTTTAAGTAATGCACCTAGCACCTTTATGATATTGATGAACAATGTTTCGCATTCTTTCATTAGGAAATTTGTTGTGGTTTACTTTGATGATATTTTAGTGTACAGCAAAAATTTGGATGATCATGTTAAACATTTGCATGATATTTTTAGTGCTTTAAAGGAGCATAAAATGTACGCTAATCTTAAGAAATATGTACTTTGCATGGAATCCATTGTTTTTCTTTGTTTTGTGGTGAGTTTACATGGAATAAGTGTATATGAAAATAAGGTTAAGGTAATTACGGACTATCCAACACCTAGTAATGTTAATAAGGTAAGGACTTTTCATGGTTTAGCAAGTTTTTATAGAAGTTTTGTGAAAGACTTTGGTTCCATTATGGCACCATTAAATAAAGTTGTAAAAAGAATGTTGTGTTTAAGTCGGATGATATGCATGAGAAAGCTTTTAATATGTTGAAAGATAAATTGATTAATGCACCTTTGCTATGTTTCCCTAATTTTGATAAAGTTTTTAAGGCTGAATTTGATGCATCAAGAATTGGAATAGGAGTCATTTTAATACAGGATTCCAAACCGATTACTTCTTTTAGTGAGGGGCAGCTTAAACTATACTACTTATGAAAAAAAGCTCTATGCATTAGTGAGAGCTCTACAAACATGGCAACATTATTTATGGCCAAAGGAATTCATAATTCATTTTGATCATGAGAGCCTGAAGTATTTGAAATCCCAAGGTAAGCTTAATAAAAGGCATGCCAAATGGTTAGAGTTTATTGAGACATTTCTTTTTGTGATCAAGTGCAAAATTATAAAAGGAAATGTTATAGCTAATGTATTGTCTAGAAGGTATGCATTGCTTACTTCATTGTAAACTAAAATACTTGGTTTTAAATTTATGAAAGATTTGTATATTAATAATATTGATTTTAGCCATGTATGGAATGCATGTTCTAAGTGTGCGTATGGTGAGTATTATAGACATGATGGATTCTTGTTTAAAAAAGATAAATTATTTGTGCCTACATGTTCTTTGTGTGAAATACTAGTTAAAAAGACTCATGAAGCGATCCAATTGGGCATTTTGGTGTGCAAAATACTTTAGATATATTGCATTAATATTTTTATTGACTTGACATGAAACATGATGTGCTATCTATTTGTGATAAGTGTGTAACATGTAAACAAGCAAAACCTAAAGTAATACCTCATGGTTTACATACACCTTTAGTTGTGCCTGATTAGCCTTGCATGGATATATCTATGGATTCTGTATTATGGTTGCCTAGGTCTGAAAGTGGTAAAGATAGCATATTTTTTGTTGCTAACAAGTTTAGTAAGATGGTGCATTTTATTGCACGTTCAAAAACCAATGATGCAATATATATTGCTGATTTGTTCTTTAAATAAATAGTATGTTTGCATGGATTACCTAGAACAACAGTAAGTGATACAGATGTTAAGTTCTTAGGTCATATTTGGCATAGTTTATGGAATAAGTTAGGAACTAAACTCTTGTTTTCTACTATCGTAGATCCTCAAATGGATGGACAAACTAAAGTAGTAAATTCTAAGATGAATCCTTTCAAAGAATGAGGGAATGGTGGAGATCAACTTACTACAAAACACCTATTTCCAATCATTCTTATGATCATTTGCGAGGAATTAGAGGTCTGATGACTTGGGCAAAGACTAAGTCCATGAAGCATGCTTTGCAAGGATTAATCATAAAAATCCCAGCAAAGGAGGCTGTTCGAGATGAATCAGATGCATTGCCAAGATTGATCATTTTTCTATATTGTGTTGAGGTTGAAAAAGGTGAAGAATAAAGCTTGGAGCCTAATTCACATGTTCAAGATGAATGGAGCCCAATTTGCATGTATTCATGGGCCTATAGTTTAGGATTTCAAATTTTTGATTTTTTGGAATAAGAATTTGACCTTTTAATTTTAATTTATTTATGTAATTCCTAATCAGATTAAGTTAAGAAGTAGACTTTATCCTTATTGATTATTATTAGGATTATATTTAAGTTTTTTAAGTTATTTAGATAAGTCCTAATCAGATAAAATCCTTATTGATTAGGATTGTCCTAGTTTAGTTAAGACTTTACAAATTTTAGGTGCATATAAAGGTACCTCATTCATGTAATTCAGTAGATTTGAATAAACAAAAACATCTATAGAGTATCTTTACTTTATGAACTTATTATTTGTTTTTTAAACAAGAATCAAATTGATCTTATTAAGGCAACTTGTGGCAATCAAGATTTTTATAACTTTGGTTCGAATTAGCAAGTTTAATTTGGGTTAAGTTCTCTTTGCTTGACTTTAAAAATGATCCTAGGGGCTAATTCCATCTAATCAATTTTAGGTTGTTTTCAACTAAAGGTTTGCATTAAAATGACAAAAGGATTGAAGGTATTATGAGAATCCATGTTTGTCTCATTTGATGGATAAGCTTTTATTCTAAGGAAAATGGTATGAATAAAAACTTTTCTTGTGAAACCAAAGTATCAATACAGTTTATCCTGATGAGGAAAATATGTTTGTGGCACCCAAACATAAAAAGAACGGAGACTATAATGAGAATCCATGTTTTTCATGTGTGACGGACAAACATTGATTTTAAGAAAAATGTGTAGAAAAAATTGATCAGATGCAGAATAGAATTTTAAAAAAATTTCTAAATAGATCATCCTAAATTGTGTCATTACATACGATAAAACTATCCTAATCAATTACTTAAATTGTAGATCTAAATATGCCATCCAAGAATTCCTAGATCCATATGAAAGCTTCAACGAACTAGCCTTATCCCTTATTCTCAATTTCCTAGATGGTAGAGTGTGCAGATATTCTTTTTCTCCATCAACTTTGAATTCGTACAGCTTGATTCTCCTTGATGACCTACCTTGTGCCAACAAGTTTAGAATCACGAGATATTGTAATTAGAAACTTCTTAGTGGTGTCAAAGTCTACAAAAAAACCATCAGCATAAGCCATTTATTTATATAAGGTAATAAGGTAGGCTTAATTTTAATTTTTAATTAAAATAATTATTTTATTAATTCCATAAAAAGCCCATATGTGGTGCCAACCCTAGTATGGGTGCCCACTATAATTCGGCCAAGCCTTAGTGTCCATGGATAATATTTTGGCTCGAATTTTTATGGAATTTAGCCTGTTAAGTCTAAATACTGATTAATTCTAATTAAACATTTAATTTTATTTGGCAAATAATTTACCACAACTCTAATTCTACTTTGAAATATGGCAAGTTTATTTGAATAAAATATTTATGTATTAATTATCAAAATGAAATTAACTATAACAAAATAATTCATTTATCATAAATTAAAATAAATAAATAAATAAAACAATTTATAATTTATTTTTCATATTTTTCATATTTAATTTATAAATACATATTTAAACAAGACTTAATAGATATTTAATTAATTATATAAATAATTATTTTTTCATATCTATTTAATTTAAATTAATTCCTATATTTATCAGAAGATAAATATAATTAATTTAAATCACAAAATTTTTGTCCTAATAAATATTTAATTCAAATTAAATACATATTCTAAATAAATAACACCAAAAAATCAATTTTTGTTTATTCACTAAAGAAAATGCCCATACACTTAAAACGAATGCATCCGGTGTGCCACTTTACCATATTGAGAATCTTCTATCTCCAGATATTCTAATCAATAACCAACCATTAAGGAATTATATTAAGCTACTGGAGGGACCATTTGGACTTATATAATTAGGCTATAATAATCTATATTTTAATTATTCTATCCCGAACAATTAATCATATTATTATTTATCTCAGAGTCATAACACTAAAGACCTAAGACTGTAGTCTCAATTATATATCACATTACATAAGCTTTATAAATAACCTTAATGCCAAATGACCTTGTCATATGTGTAATAACCTTATATAATATCCATGATCAACTTAAGGTTAAAAGTCCATTTTACCTACTTGATCACCTTATCTTAAATTTCCATTGTACTCTCCAACATATAATGCTTTTTAAGAGGATAACCTTAACTTTCTGTGAAAGCTATGATTCCATATATAAGTAAAGCTTTCATCGAGTATAAGTCATATGCCTAACGATATGGTCTAGTAGCATACTGCTTTGAAATGCTTTAGCCTTTAGAATGTCAAAGCTTACAAGTTATATACATGGAGTCAATTACTTGCTCAGGATTTAGGCAATTATACAATGAATTTCAAAAGTGAATTAATCCATGTAAATGGACTTATTAATAGCTTACTTGCACTTTGGTTTAATCCAATATATCACCAACTTTAGGTAATATATATGTCCCTACTTAGAAGTCAAGCTACCCCAAATGATCAAGACAAGTCATCTCCCCAATTGGATTTAGACAACATAATAGTCTTATTATGGGTTAATTACTCACATTAACCCCATAGACTATGGACTATAGATTTAGATACTTACCTTAAAATGTTGTCTTACTGCATATAAAGTCTATTATATGTAGCATTCTAATAGTATAAATATAAGTAGCAAATGAGTCGTATTTGCTTACATTTACAATAAAATATAAATCTTAAATAAGGATGAAATAGCGATGATATAATGAAACCTCGAATATTTAAATATGAATAATTGCTTAAATTCATGAAATACATCAAAAGGTCTTTCCTCTTTAGGGCATTTTTACCAATTTTTCATTTGCCATAAGGGAGTAATGAGTCATATCTCACATTCCTATGCCCTCAACATGCCTTTCAAAACTCCTAACTGCCAGAGTTTTAGTAAAAGGATCAGTAATGTTATCTTTGGACACAATTTTGCAGACTTCAACAACTCTTCCCATCATTAGCTCTTTTATAATATGATATTTCCTGTCTATATATTTTATCCACTTGTTGTGTCTAGATTCTTTGGTATTTGCTATTATTGCACTATTTTCATAAAAAAAGTATAATAAGCTTATCTATATTAGGAATTACCTTAAGGTCTTTAAAGAATTTGCCAGGCCAAGTTGTTTTCTTAGATGCTTTAGAGGCATCTACATATTCAACTTCCATGATGGATTCAGCTATACAAGTTTGTTTTACACTCTTCTACACAATATGCTTCTTCTTAGTAAAAATTAAGTTGATTTCCTTGCATCCCTATAAGTTTATAAGTCTAAATTCGTATATCCCATAGGTGTTAGGTCCCTTATGATATATAACAACATATAATTCCCTATTCTCTTAAGATAATTAAGTATATGCTTTATGTTTTGTCGATGCTTGTTATTACGGTTTGACTAATATCAACTTACAATACCAACCACATAACAAATATTTGATCATGTGCAAAGCATAGCATCATGGGACTACCCATAATAGATACATAAGGGACTCTCTTTGTGTTCTTTCTTTCTTCATACGTCTTAGGGCAATCATCCAATGAAAGAGTGAATCTGACCATAAAGGGTTATAAACCCTTCTTAGCATCTAGCATTGCATACCATTTGGTAATTTTGTCTACATATAAACTTAGGATAAAGCTTTCTTCCCTTTTTTTTTTAATTTCTAAAGAGATGGATGCTTAGAACATAATTAACTTCCCCTAAGTTTTTTATGTCAAATTGTTATGAGAAACACAGTTTGACCGATGATAGGTTCCTTACATCATTCCCAATAAGTAGTATGTCATTAACGTATAAGACCAAAAAGACCACTTTGCCCCCTTTAATACATTTATAAACACAAGGTTCATCAACTTTTTGTTAAAACCTAAAAACCTTGATTGTTTGGTGAAGTCTTTCTTCCATGAGCCTAAGGCTTGCTTTAATCCATTAATGAATCTAAGCAACTTGCACACTTTTGTTTCCTAGCCTTTCACTACAAACCCATCTGGTTCCATCGTATAGATGCTCTATCAAGATGGCCATTCAAGAATGCAATCTTGATGTTTATTTGTCAGATCTCGTAATCGAGAACCCTAGTAATGGATAAAAGAATGCAATAGACTTTAGCATTGCAACAAGTAAAAATGTTTCATCATAGTTATTAGTAGCCTTCTACGTGTATCTCTTTGCTACTAGTCTAGCCTTAAAGGTTTTAACTTTTCCTTTGACATTCCTTTTTCTCTTGTAAATGCACTTACACCCTACGTGTTTTACTCTTTTGTGAAGTTCTACAAGCTCTTAGATCAAGTTAGATTTCCATTTCAGTGTTCATAGCCTTTTGTTAGAGCTTTGAATCAACATCATTCATAGCTTCATCAAAGGTGATCAGATCATCTTCAAGTTTCATGGCCTCAGATAGATAAATCTCACCACTATACATGAAGAAATTATGTTTCTTGGAAACCCTCCCACTAGGACAAAGCTCTCTAGGTTATTGATTTTTTGCATATCTTTCCTCGAAACTTGGAATAGAATCTAAGATCAAAATCTGTGGAGCAATTTTATCACCCGACAATTTTCAAGCACCACTTTACTTTGAGGCTTAAAGTCATTCATGTAACTCTTTCAAGGAAAGTTTCAAGGGTTGATCTAATGACTTTTTATTCTTTCAGGTTATAAAATAGTCTTCTTTTTCTCTCTTTAGGATACCTTAAAGCCACACATAATTTTGAACAAAATTTTAACTTCTTTGTTTTCTTATCCGATACATATGCTGGGCACCCCTAAATTCTCATATGTCTAAGGGAGTTTTTCTTACCCTTTCATAACTCGTATGTAGTCTTAGGAACTGACTTACTTGGAATCTAGTTCAAAATGCAACATACTGTTTGTAGTTTATATCCTAAAAGGATATTGAGAGTTTCAAATAACTCATCAAGGACCATACCATATCTAATAAGACCTACTTCCTCTTTCTGCTACACCATTTTTTATGTAATACTTGTGCAGTCAATTAAGATAAAATCCTATTCTCTATAAGGCGTCCTATAAATTCATAGGAAAGGTATTCACCCTTGATTAGATCAAAATGTCTTAATGGATTTACCTGATTACTTTTCACTTTCGTATGATACTCTTTGAATTTATCAAAGGTTTTACTCTTGTGGTGCATCAAGTACACATATCCAATCCTTGAGTAATCATCTATGAATGATACGTTGCACTTATACCTTCTTCACAATTTGATGTTCATGGGGCCATATATATTAGTGTGAACAATTTCTATAAGATTTTTGGCATTTTACATTTTTGCTCTAAAAGACCTCTTAGTCATTTTACCTTTAAGATATGATTCAAATTGTGGAAGGCACTTGTCTTTTAGAGGTTCTAATGGTTTGTCATTTACCAATCTTTGAATCCTTTCTTAGCTAATATGACCAAATCTCAAATGCTAAAGGTATACCTTATTAGAGTGAAAAGTTTTTAACCTTTTAAAGTTATTCATTAATTTAGTGTCAAGCACTAAGTACATCTATGGTTTGATCAAATAAAGGTTGCCATCCATTTTTCCCAAAATAGATAAAAGACTTGTTTTTATAAATCATCATAATTTTACTAAAAAAACTAAATAAGAATCTTTAATTAAACAAACAATCAAAATAAGGTTCTTTTTAAAAATAGGAACATAAACCCAGTCTTTTAACAAAATAAATCTAAACTTATCAAAATAAAGATGTACGTTTTCCACTGGTTCAGCTAACATAATGTTGCCACTACTGGTTCTAAATAAGATGTTCTTGTCAGGCAAACTTCATGTTTCCATGAACCTTTCCATAGAAACACAAACATGATTAGTGGCTATAGAATTAATGACCTAAATGTCTTTTGAATCTTCTACTAAATAAGCTTTAATGTAAAGAAGATCCTTGCCTTCCTTGTCTTTGGAGGTTAGGAATTCTTTTCAAGTCTTCTTGAAGTGACCAAGCTTTCCACAATGAAAGCACTTTGACTTTATAAGGTCTTTTGGCTTTTTCTTCTTTTTCTTTTTGCATTTAGATGTAGAAGGAATAAAAAAGCTTAGAAGCCCCATGCTCTTTTACATTTTGCTTCTTTTTTTCATATTCCAAAACCAGAATTAGAAGCAATAGCTATATTTACTTCTACACTAGGTTAGTAGCCATCATTTACATAAGTTCATAGGCCTGTAACTCCCTCATGAGTTTGATGAGACCTAATTCATTGCTTCCTATATTATGTGCAACCTGAAAGCTAATAAAATCCATAAAAAGTTTTAAACACCATCTTAATCTAGGTGTTATATTCTAACTCAGCACCATTTTTAGCAGCCTTAACAAAGTACCCCATAAGCATGAGCATATGATCTACTACCGGAGTTAATACTTTTTGCTTGTAGTTTATTAAATTTGTAATAATAGATTGTCTAGCTAGCTTTAGTTGCCTGCCAAACATATCCTCCAAATTTTCCATGATCATCTAGTATTGACATAATTCTCATATTGCTTTTGCAAAGCACTTAACATACTAGCTAGCATATAGTAATATGCAATGTCACTGGACTCTTTCCAACAAATGTAAAGTAGGAAAGCCTATCCATTAAATGTATCATATAAAGGCTTAGGTGCACGAGGTATGTCAAGTATGAACTTATGTTTTTCATAGTTGAGAACAATTAGTAGATTTCCTTTTTAGTTTTTAAAATTATCCCCATTCAATATGTTATTAGTGAGAATTTGAATAAAAGGTGTAGGTGACATTTTAAACTAAAAAAAATGAATACATTCAAAACATTACAATCATGCTCAGGGAAATATAAAACAAATATGTAGCAATTAACTACATATTAATAACTATTTATTTGGCCACTAGTTTAACTAACATAGCTCTAAGGGAGATTATTATTAAACTAGTCATCAATGTATAACCATTGTTTTACAAACCCGATCCATGTGTTTTTCAAGTCATCAAGGGATGCTGTTAAATAGAACACACTTAAGCATGTTGTACATATACGAGATCCAATCTATTATACCGACAATAATTGACCACTTACCAAGGGTTATGGCCAAGGAAAAACTAGTGTGGGGTATTACCATGCTTTCACATACGGATTAACAATGGAGACCATGGGTTTTGTTTGAAACCCTCCCTCATTCAATATTTTAAAAAACATGTAAGATTTTATGCATGATTAATAGAAGCCTCATGGCATTCACCTATTCTATATGGGATATTAAAAATCATATACATACATCCATCAACAAAATATATAAAAGGAAAAATATTTAACTAGCTAAACTATGATCCCATCCAAGAAAATAGAAATGAAATATAAGATTACAAAATTTTCATCTAAAGTATACTTTGGCTTTTAAATTTTAGCTCCATCTTCATGCATCATTTCCATCCATGTAATATGTTCATTTATATCCATAAATATTTAAAACATAACCATCTTTATAATTTGATAAAAAAAATCTAAACTATGTATAGCCTCTAAAACATCCATCTTTCAACAATAACAAGCTTAAGCACATTGCTTATGAGAATTTTTGACAAATAATGCTCAAAAAATCTTATGAGATCTAATTTTTAAGCACTAGATAGGCTTGGTATATTACACAAGGCCTTAGATGGGCTTCGAATTGCCATCAAGTTTCGTTCCCTAGTTTGTGCATGCCTAAGCTAGTAGTTGCACTTCTAGTGCCCACTCGCACATCTTAAAGTGCATGGGTGCCTCGTTGCATAGCACCCTAGCTTCATAGCATCTCGATCAAGCACATACCTTAGCACTTGGGGTGAGCGTGTGCTTGGCCTTCAAGATGGGTGGGTGGACTTGTTCCTTGTGCACCTACTTGTCCTCATCCCCCCTTGTGTGCTACGCCATCTTCCAGAGTACCACTTCACCATATTGAGAATTTTTCATCTTATATATTTTTATCAATAACCAACCATTAAAGAATTATATTGAGCTAGTGGAGGGACCAATTGGGCATATATAATTAGGCTCTAATAATCTATGTATTAATTATTCTACCCCAAATAAATAATCACACAATTATTAATCTCAGAGTCGTATCATTAAAGACCTAAGACTGCATACGATATCATGTAGGCTTTATAATAGCCTTTTTGTCTAATGACCTTATAATATGTGTAATACCCTTATATGATATCTGTGATCAACTTAAAGGTAAAAGCTCGTTTTACTTGCTTGATCACCTTATCTTAAAGTTTCATTGTATTCTTCGTGTGAAAATGATTGTCCATAACATGTGAACAATTATATCATTTGATAAATAAATGACTGAGGCCTCGTTGATTTTCACTATATCGTATATTGCCTTTTAAGAGGATAACTTTAACTCTTTGTGGGAGCTATGATTCCATATTTATAGTTAAAGCTCTTATCGAGTATAAGTCATAAGCCCAACGAACCGGTCTAATAGCATACTTCTTCGACATACTTTAGCCTTTTAAGCATCAAAGCATAGAAGTTATGTATATAGAGTCTATTACTAACTTAAGACTAAGGTAATTACACAATAAACATCAAAAGTGAATCAATCTATGTAAATGGACTTATTAATGGATTAATTGCACTTTGGTCTAGTCTAGTATATCATTAGCTCTGGGTTATATATCTATACCTCTACTTAGAAGTCAAACCTCTCTAGATGACCAAGATAAACCATCTTCCTAATTGGATTTAGATGATATAATAGTCTTAATATAAGTTAATTGCTCACACTAACCTTATAGACTATGGATGATATATTTAGACTACTTACCTTAGAATATTATCTTCCTAAAGTCTACTATGTGCAACATTTTATTAGCATAAACATAAGTAGTTATTAAGCCATATTTACTTACATTTAATTTAACATGTAAATCTCAAAGGAGGATGAAATAACAATGATATAATGAAACCTCGAATATAAAATTATGAATAATGAGTTTAAAACACTAAAATACATCAAAATGTATTTCATCTTTAAGGCATTTCTAACAAAATGGTGCTTTTCTTATGAAACCAAAGCATTAATATCATGTATCCTAAAATGAAAATGTGCATATGGTGACCAATCACAAAAAGAATAGAGATTATTACAAGAATCCATGTTTGCCTCATTCGATGGATGAACTTTGATTCTTAGAAAAATAATGGAAATGAAAGCTTTTCTTGCAAAATCAATGCATCAATATCGTATATCCTAATGAGAAGAACGTGTTCATGTGCCAAACCATGAAAATAATGGAGATTATTGAAAAATCCATGTTTGTCTCATTTGAAAGATGAGTTTCATTCAAAGAAAAATGGCAGGAAGAAAAGATTTTTTTATGAAACTAAAGTATAATACTATTTATCCTAATAAGGACAATACATTTTTGGTGCCTAATCACAGGAAGAAGAATTAGGATTATTATGGGAATCTACATTTATCTCATTTGATGCACTAACTTTAACTTTAAGGAAAGTGATAAAAAGAAAAGCTTTTCTTCTGAAATCAAAGCAACAATATCATGTATCCCAATGAGGAGAGCATGTTTATGGTAGCCAATCATGAAAAAGAATAGAGATTATTACAAGGGTCCATGTTTGTCCCATTTGACGAACGTATTTTTGTTCTAAGGAAAATGGCATAGAGAAAAGCTTTTCCTATAAAAGATCAAGAATACCATGTATCTTAATAAGGAAAATGTGTTTATGACAGTTAATCATAAAATGATGGACATTATTATCAGAATTCATGTTTATCGCTTTTGACGAATGAACTTTGATTCTAAGGAAAATGGTGAAAAAGCTTTTTTATGAAACCATAGCATCAATATCATATATCCCAATAAGAAGAATGCATTCATGGTGCCTAATAAGGAAAAAAATGGAGATTATTAAAAGAATCCATGTTTGTCTCATTTAACAAATAAATTTTGATTCTAATGAATATGGTGGAAATAAAAAGATTTTCTTGTGAAAGCAAAGCATTAGTACCATTATCACAATAAGGAAAACATGTTAAGGATGCCTAATGACAAAAAGATTTTATATGATTATGAGAATCCATGTTTGTCTCATTTGGCAAACAAATTTTCATTAAAAGTAAAATGGTAGGAAAAAAGCTTTTGTTTTGAAACCAAAGCATAATATCATTTATCCTAATGAGGACAATGTGTTTTTGGTGCCAAACACAAAAAGAATAGAGATTATTACAAGAATCTACTTTTATCTCATTTGTCATACTAACTTCGATGTTAAGGAAAATGGTGAAAAGAAAAGCTTTTCTTGCAAAACCAAAACATCAATATCATGTATCCTAATGGGGAGAACATGGTCATGGTGCCTAACCAAAAAAGGAATCAAATTATTACAAGGATCCATGTTTGTCTTATTTGATAAACAAACTTTGATTCTAAATAAGATGGTGGAGAGAAAGGTTTTTATGATGAAATCATAACATCAATAGCATGTATTCTAATGAGAAAAATATGTTTACAGTGGCCAATAAGAAAAACAATGGAGATTACTATAAAATCAAAGCATCAATATCATTTGTCCCAATTAGAAGAGCATGGTTATGGTGCCTAATCACAAAAATAATGGAGATTACTATAAAAATCCATATTTGTGTCATTTAATAGATTAATATTGATTCTAAGGAAAATAGGGAAAGAAAAGTCTTTCCTATGGAACCAAAGCACCAATATAATTTATTCCAATGAGGAGAATATGTTTATGGTGCCTTATTAGAAAAAGATTAGGCATTACTATAAGAATCCATGTTTGTCACGTTTAATGGAGGAACTTTGATTGAAAAGAAATAGTGGGAAAAATATTTTTTTTGTGTACCATATATCCCAATAAGGAGAACATGTTTTTGGTACCAATCACAAGAAGAATGGAAATTATTCAATAATCCATGTTTGTCTCACTTGATGGAATAACTTTAATTTTGAGGAAAGTAGTTGAAAGAAAAACTTTTCTCGTGAATCCAAAGCATCAATAACATGCATCCTAATGAGAAAAGCATGTTCATGGTGCCTTATCATAAAAAAATGAAGATTATTATGAGAATCCATTTATCTTATTTGATGGATGAACTGTGGTTCTAAGGAAAATGGCAAAAAGAAAAGCTTTTCTTTTGAAACCAAAGAAACAATACCATTTATCCCAATAAGAAACATTTTAAAGGTGCCAAATGATGAAAATAATGGAGATTATTATGAGAATAATTTTGTCTTATTTAACGAACTACCATCGACTCTAAAAAAATTGGTAGAAAGAAAAGCTTTTGTTGCTAAACCAAAGCATTAATATCATATATCCTAATAAGAAGAACATGCTCAAAGTGGCCAATTATGGCAAGAAGGGAGAGTATTACGAGTTTGTCTCATTTGATGGATGAACTTTGACTTTAAGGAAAATTATGGAAAGAAAAAGCTTTTTTATGGAAACCAAAGCATTAAGATTGTGTATATGTGAGGAGATTGTGTCTAGGTTGCAAATCAAAAAAAATAAAGATTATTATGAGATCCATGTTTGTCATATTTTAGGAATGAAATTTATTACAAGGAAAATGCTTGAAAGAAAGGCTTTTCTTGCTAAACGAAAGCATCAATGTTATGTATCCCAATTAGGAAAGTGCATTCATGGGGCCTAATCAGGTAAAGAATAGAGATTATAGGAATTTAATTTTGCCTCATTTGATAGGTGAACTTTGATTCTAAAGAAAATGGTGAAACAAAAAGCTTTTCTAATGAAACCAAAGTGTTAATCATGCATCCCAATAAGGAGAACATGTTCAGGGTGATGAATCACAAAATGAATAGAGATTACTATAAGAATCCATCTTTGTCTCATTTGACAGCAAAATTTTGATTCTAAAAAAATGGCAAAAAAAGAAGCATTTTTTTGAAATCAAAGCATCAATACCATGTAACCCAACGATGAGAAGATTTTAAAGGTATGCAATCACGAAAAGAATGTAGATTATAACAAGAATCCATTTTTGTCTTATTTGATGGACAAACATTGATTCTATGAAAAATGTTGGAAAGAAAAGCTTTTCTTATGAAACTGAAGTAGTAATATCATTTACCCTAATGAGGGGAACATTTTAAAGGTGCCAAAGCATGAAAAGAAGAGAATTTATTATAAGAACCCATTTATGTCTCATTCGATGGACAAACATTGATTTTAAAGAAAATGGTGGAAAGAAAAGCTTTTCTTATGAAACCAAAGCATCAATATCATGTATCCCAATGAGGAGAATGTTCTTACAGTGCCCAATCATTAAATGACTGAAGATTATTATAAGAATCCATGTTTGTCTCATTTGATGGATGAACTTTGATTCTAAGGAAAATGGTGGAAGGAAAAGCTTTTCTTGGGAAACCAAAGTATCAATATTGTGTGTCAATGAGGAAAATGTGTTTATGATGGCTAATCACAAAAAGAATGAAGATTATTATGAGAATCAATGTTTGTCTCATTTCACAAATGAATTTTTATTTTAATGAGAATAGAGAAAATAAAGCTTTTCTTATGAAACTAAAGCATTAATATCATGTATTTTAATGGAGAAAATGTGTTCATAATGCCCAATTGCCAAAAAATAGGGATTATTTTGTGAATCCATGTTTGTCTTATTTAATGGATGAACTTTCATTCCAAAAAAATGGTGAAAAGAAAAGCTTTTCTTGTGAAACCAAAGCATCGATACTGTGTATCTTAATGAATAGGACATTTTAAAGGTGCGAATGATGAAAATAACATAGATTATAATAATAATCCATTTTGTATCTCTTTTGATGAACAAACATTGATTCTAAGGAAAACTATGGAAAGAAAAGTTTTTCTCGCAAAACCTAAACATCAATATTGTGTATTACAAAGAGGAGAACATGCTTATGGTACATAATCATGAAAAGAATAGAGATTGTTACAAGAATCCATGTTTGTCTTATTTGATTAAAAAAATTGATTGTAAGGAAAATGGTGGAAAGATAAGCTTTACCTGAGAAACTAAAGCATTAATATTGTGTATCAATAAGGAGAATGCATCCATTGCTACTAATCAGAAAGAGAATGAAGATTATTACGAGAAGCAATGTTTTTCTCATTTCATGGATAAACTTTAATTCTAAAGAAAATGGGGAAAGAAAAGCTTTTCTTGCAAAATCAAAGCATTAATATCATGTATCCTATTGAGGAGAACACATCCATGGTGCCTAATCATGTAAAGAATGAAGATTATTATGGGAATCGATTTTTGTCTCATTTGATAGATGAACTTCGATCCTAATGAAAATGGTGAAAAGAAAAGTTTTTCTAGCAAGAATAAAGCTTCAATATCGTCATCTCAATGAGGAGAATATCTTTATGGTGCCTAATCATAAAAAGAATATAGACTATTATGAAATCTGTGTTTGTCTTCTTTGAGGAATTAACTTTGATTCTAAGAAAAATCGTGAAGAGAATAGCTTTTCTTATGAAACAAAGGCATCAATACCATGATCCTAACGAGTAGAACATTTTAAACTATGCAATCATGAAAGGAACGCAGATTATAATGAGAATCGATTTGTGTCTCATTTGGTGGACAAACATTGATTCTAAGGAAAATGATGGAAAAAAAAACTTTTCTTGTGAAACCAAAGCAGCAATACTATCTATCCTAATCAAAAGAACATTTTAAAGGTGCCCAATCATAAAAAAAAAATAGAAATCATTATGAGAATCCATTTATGTCTCATTCGATGGAGAAACATTGATTTTAAGGAACATTGTGAAAAGAAAAGCTTTTCTTGGGAAACCTAGGCATCAGCATCATATATAAATGAGAAGAACGTATTTATGCTAGCCATCACAAAAATAATGGTGATTATTATGAGAATCCATGTTTGTCTCATTTCACAGACAAACATTGATTCTAATAAAAATGGTGGAAGAAAAGCTTTTCTTCTGAAACCAAACCATCAATATCAAGTATCCACTGAGCAAAATGTGTTTATAGTGCCCAATCAAGAAAATGATAGAGATTATTATGAGAATTTGTCTATCTTGTTTGATAAACAAACTTTGATTCTAATGAAAATAATTAGAAAAAAAAAGCTTTTCTTGCGAAACTAAAGTATCAATATCATGTATCTCAATGAAGAGAATGCATTCATGATGCCCAATCATGTAAATTATGGAGATTTTTATGAGAATCCATTTTTATCTTATTTAATGGATGAACTTTCGTTCACCCCAGATGAAGGAGTTATGATTTTTCGAACCTTCACTATCTGAAACCCTTGGAACCAGTGTATTACATTTTGTTTAGGCCATTTCAGCCCATCAAATAATTTTCCATATTATTTAAATATTTTTCTCAGAACGTTCATAAAATTCCCATTTTAGAAAGTTATTGATTATGATGTATGATTTTAGCTATGCCTGGAATGAATTTTTAAAGTCTATCATGTTGTTTTCCTTATAGCTGCTAGTGCCGAAACATACCTAATTTTAAAAATTAATTTTACCTAGAAAGTAATTTTTTAGGATTCTTGAGATACTTTTGCATTAATCCTCATTGAGTTACCTTTCTACCAATACCTTGTTTACCCCCTAAAGCCTTTGAAAGAAGCTAGAATAAATTTACAAACAGAGACAGTGCAATCTTATATGTTATTTTTAGAATTAAAATTAACCCAGTCTCCCGAATCACCATCATCAAGTCGAAACTTCTTAAAATATATCCAATTGGCTTCCCTATAACATAAGCTCTATAGGCTCGAATTAAAGCTTAAGATAAAAAATATATTTTATTTGAATCTTTGATTTCCTATTTTTAAAATAATTTTCTCGAGATATCCTTTTCTTTTAAAACATAAAAAATTTCATCTTTAGGGATACTCTAACCTCACCACTTTGAGGGGATAGTCCAGCCACATTTTCCATTAAAAAAACCTTGAATTTTATCTATTGAATTCATTAAATATTCTCATAAAAAATTTTCATTCTCAGGGATACTCCAGCCCTACCACTCTGAAGGGATATTACAACCCCTTTTTCCATTAAAAAACTTGAATTTTCTCTCTCAGATTCAATCGAGATTCCTAGTTATTTTCTTAAATCATTAGGAAATTTTATTTTTTGGATATTCATACCCTGTTCTTACCTAAAATTCAAAAAATTTTCTTCCCTCCGAATATCCATAATTGTTTTAATCAAAATATTTTTTGTTCCTTAAATTACCATCGAATCTAAACATGTCTCAACATTATCATTTTAGTTTATTCTTTAATAATCAAAGACAATTAAGAGATACATCCTAATCATCCTTCCCTTTTACATTTTTTTGGTGTGATTGTTTTTCTACAATATTCTTATATTCTTTTTTATCCTACTAACATCCTCTTTTTTTGTACTGACCATCATGCATTCATATTTAAAAATTGTTTTCAAAACTTTACAAGGTAATGCTCCATGTCAATATCATTCTAGTGCCTTCACGAATATTTGAATTTTTAAAATTTAATCTAGAAATTATTTTGCTAAAAATCTCTATATGCCTCATACCTTCACAGCGCATAAATTATACAAATTTTCTTTCATAACCCAGATCCACAATTTTCAAAAAAAATCATGCATAAAAGGGGATTATATCTAAATAATAAATAAATGGAATGGATTAAACCAAAACTGAAATGAAATATAGTTAGCAGGTACCAATTTCAAGCATTGTAGGTGTGCTAATACTTCTCCATGCATAACCAACTCTCGAACCCAACTAATGAATCTTCGAACTTTGTAAACCTTGAAATCAATGTTTCAAGTTTTGTAACTCAGGATATTGTTTTTAAAGCATTCAATCATGCCTAGCAAAAATGGTTGGTGGCGACTCTAAATTTATGCTTACTTTCCAAGACTAGTTGGATAAGAAATTTGTCGGATAGTTTCCCTCCCCTCCATATTATCCTGCCAAATCCAAATCTTGACCAAGGGATAAATCAATGGCTCTGACCAAACACCATATATCTTTCTAGTCGAATACACCCACTTTGAATTGTTTGAAGATAAGAATAGAAAGGTGCATGTGGCGATAGCTTGGCGACTCTACTAGGGATAATTTAGAGACTTAAAACTACGACTAGCTATATCTCACTCAACTTTGGCTTTTTCAAATTTAATCATTACTTAGTTATGATACCCTTCCACCTTTATCTACTAACTTTTTTATCTTTCATGGTTTTTACCTTATAATTATTAGAGACTTTTTTATTCCCAAATAAATATTGACTTGAATAAGTATGGTAATGTGGGAGTAAAACAAAAGTTTACTTATTTCCCTAATATACACTATGCACTTGCATTTGCATTAGATCCTACCAAACGCCATGGTAAGGTTCTGATCCCAAATATAAGGAAGAATTAAGCCATCTACCTTCATGAGTATCCCACCACATAGGCATTACAAGACCTTTTAGGGGGTAAATTATCTATGTCTTTCATGAATAGTCCTCTGCATTTGCATAGGGAAATACACCCACTAAATCAAACCATTCTACCAAACTAGCAATAGGCCTAGGATCGAGGTGCCCTAACTATTTTTACCAGACAAAAGAGCGATTAAGGTACCAATTTTGGTGTCCACTTAAAGCCATATATTTAACACTATGAGCCAAACTATATCTACTAGAATGCTGCTAGAATAACTTGGAGCATAGGGTCATTCAGGGAAAAACTTCTTACCTTCACTCCTATACACTATGTTACTTAGGTGATAATAGACATTGTTGCTTACATTTTTTATTTTATTTCATGATCATTTGTATGGTATGTTGTTATGTTTTATTGCTAACCCCTCCAATAAGTGGGTGATAACGAATGAAAATCATCGCCTATAATGCCCTACGTCATCTTAAAAAAAGTTATATCTAACCAAAATAAGCCATCATGCTATCTAAATGGTAGCTTAACATATATATATCATAAGTGTTGACGAATAAAAATCATGAATTAATTGGCCAGTCTTATCCTTACGAGGTATTATGTCACCTTGCTAAAGGCGATTTTAACCTAGACATACCGTTATGTTGTTTGTTTATTGCCAAATGTTGTGTTTACCCCTAAGCATCCTACTGCTTATTGTTAGGGCCATTTTAGTGATGTATTTTTGTTTCCATTTTTTATATATAACCTTATTCTTATGACTATATTTCGTGTGATCACTAACTTTTTTTCTTTTTGTTTTTCTATTTGATGCATGCTTTATTTCATCATAATTATCATCATTATGGGACAATTGACCAATGGTTCAGTGTTCATCAAGGGGTGTTCTCATAGAGCAACAGTCCATTTCAAATTTAAAGCCTTTTGAGAAAGTTTGAGCATGGCCAAAGTGTTGGCAATGTGAAGATAAGATGTTCTCAAACTTAGGTATGGCTCAACAATGCTTGAAAAGGTAAAGATAGGGTACCATCAAATGATTGGCAAGATCTAAAGTATATATGGACCAATTGGGATAATATCGAGAGGGAATTATTCACGAAGTAATACAAAGACATAGCCTTTTTACTCCAGGTCCATTTAGATGTTGGTCTATTATGAGCAACCTCTCAATTTTGGAACCCAGCATATCAATGTTGCACTTTTAATCATAATGATTTGGTCTTCACAATTGACAAATACATTGCGTTACTAAATATTGATAGGGCTAAGATAGATGAAATATATTGTAAGGCTTTGCATCCCCTAACTTCTAAAAAAAATTAGCTTAAATTCTTAAGTCAAAGAAGTCTTGGATTGGGGATTATATCAAGACAAAAGAGAGCAATAAGTGCATTTCATGGGCTATTTTTGAAAGTAGCAATTGCGAGTACCATTGATATCCAAAAAGTTTAAGATATCTAAGCTCTGGCGATAAATGGTTTAGTTTTATTTAAAAAAATGTTAGGCTATGTTAAAGCTATGGTAGTAGATCTCTTTTCTTGATTATGCTACAATGTTAGCTTGCATCGACCATGTTACTAAAACTATTTAGGCTATCAATTTTTGTAAGAAAATAAGTATGCATTGATTCATTAGAGGCACACCACTTCTCCATATCTAGCTTGTTAAACACTTTTATCTTAAAGAAAGAGGACATCATATAACTTCTTACCTAATTTCAACCTTATCTCTAAGGTCTTTAAGAAAGAATGGCCCAAGACAAGTTTGAAGAGCAATAGATCTAGAAATTTCAAAGTGTTAATAGGGAAGAGGTAACATAAAAAGCCTCTTAGTTTTCACCATAAACAATCATATATCAATACGGAGAATACAGTTGTGTGCTGCTTATGGGATTATGAGGAAGCACTAGTTATGCACCCATCTAGTCCTACGATAATTTTAGTATTGACAATTTATTCCTTTTGTTTAAGACCTTGAGTAGCAGGATTTCAATTATGGTAAGCCTAATTACAAATAAAAAATTCAGCCAGCTTTCCATGCTTGGAGACAAACTTGCCACATGGAGAGGTACTAGAAAGGATTAGTATAATGCTAAGATATGACAAGTGGAAGGTCTGTTACATCAATAACTCATTACCTTTGTCTATTGTTGGAACATTCCCTTTTAAATTAAGTTGCTCAAGTGTGAGTTTAAACAAGAAAATGCAACCTTTTCAGAGGAAATCCCTCGCTTAAAGGAAGAAAAAAGTTAATTGAAAATTGACCTTTATCTTTAGGATGGCGAGATAATCAAGTTAAAAAGAGAAAAACCATTTCAATGAGGATATCGAGAGTTTAAGGAAAAATTCCCTTTTAAATTGAGTTGCTCGAGTGTGAGTTTGAACAAGAAAATGCAACCTTTTCAAAGGAAATCACTCGCTTAAAGGAAGAAAAAAGTTAATTGGAAATAGGCCTTTATCTTCATGATGGTGAGATAATCGAGTTAAAAAGAGAAAAACTATTTCAATGAGGATATCAAGAGTTTAAGGAAAGACTATGTGGCCCTTAGCAAAGCAAGCAAGTCTCAAGGCCTCGAGAAGTCATTAATTGAATGGGAGGCAGAAATTCCTTCCCTCAAGAAAGAACTACATCAATGTAAAAAACAAGCTATGGTTAATAGGGAAAAGCTTGTTAGAACCTGTGCCCTTGCATCAACTTACCAAAAGAAGAACGGACAACTAGAAGCTTGAGTTCAAAACTTGAAAGCAAATTAAGTTGAGAATGAGACTTTGACACTCATAATTCAAGATTTAAAGCATTCTCTTCAAGTTAACCAAGGTTAGGTTGATGAAAGAGTGAAAGTCTTTAAACAACGAGAGCAAGAATGGCTCCAAGTGGTTGATCATGCATGCTAAAACTATTAGGACCATCATGCTATCTCACTGACCAGATTCAGGTAACTTAGTTAGAGGCCAAGAACATGATGGACATAGCTTGATCTTTGACAAGTGACATCTTTCCCATCGAAACCCATAAACAAGAATTGTTATATTTTGTGGAATGTGTGACTAAGCAATGTAACTATGTTAGGAATTTCCAAATGTAATCGAGTGTAATAAGGATATTTTGTTGCTCTAATGAAAGATTGTATTAATAAAGCTGTTCCCTAAGACCAATTATCTTATGTGCATTTGCATGCTTAATCTAATTACTTTACAACTTCATACATTCATGTTAATTACCATCTAATTGCATACTCATCTTCATCTCATCCAACATGCTCATGATAGATGATAAAAGTAGAATCGATAATAATATAATGTGAAGGTGCTTTAAAACATGGAATCAATAGTTCATCATTAGTATAATACTCATAATCATTAGAAAGTGATGGAAAATGATTACCAAGCCTGCATTGAAAGCCTTGAACTCATGTATAAGGAGTCTTAAGAATAATCACTCCATAAAACGAAAAACTCCAAGCTCAGATTTTGGAATTGACTAAGCTATTCTCTAAGCTTTAAAGGAAAAAGGGAAAACAAGTACAGTCGATGCAAGAAAAGAATTAGTTAATCTCAAAAGTAACTTAAATAATGGTATTGAAACCACGAATGCTTAAGAAAGGGCATTGCACAGGCAGTATCCTTTGGTAGCAAATATCCAATCTACTAAACCATTTATTTACATTAACCCTACAGCAGCACACTATCTGGTTTGAAGGGTTTCATGGAGTGAGCTTTTCACCAATAAGGCTTATAGTCTTAGATCTCGATGGACAAATGGAATAAGAAAAGTCAAAAAGGTCCTCAAAAAATGATAAAAGCTTAAACAAGTATTAGTCATTGGAAAAACGCCTTTGAGTTATAAAAAATGTAAAAAATTTAAGGTTATAGCATAAAATCTTTAAGAATGGTTTTTAGCCTCATCATCTCGCCAAAATTCAAAGTGTTGGATACAAAAAGTACAATGGGACTATAAACCCCATGGCATACCATTTCATGTATTATCATAAAATGGTCGAATATGAAGAGATTGAAAAACTGTTGATTCAGTTTTTCTAGAATAGTCTAACCTAGATAGCTATCCGATGCTATCTAAGGCTTGATTTTGTAAGAATTTAAACCTGGGTAAATTTGGCTTGGCTCGCATAAGCACATGTCTAATTGCACCATGGATTGTCTTTTCCTTATAAACATGGACAAAAATGCCTCTAAGAGCTTAGGCATTAAGCTCAGAAGTGGAGAGAGGAAGCAGCTCAAGTTCATTTTTTTTCGATTAAGAAAGAGATGACAGTCATATTTATCAACACTTTATGAGCTCCCTACTATGAAAAGTTAGTGTCAAATGGCATGAAAAATTTTACAGATATGATCATATCGAGTGAAATGATCGAAAATGCTATGGTAAATATCCATTCAAGAATCATCGAGGTTGGTCAAGAAATCAGCAACTAAATGTAAGGAGAAGGAGTGAATTCTGTTAGTGAAAGTCATGCTAGATTTAATTGAAATCTGCACCTATTACAGGGTATGTACTTTTCGAACATGTTGTACCCAAGTTTTAACCCTTACTCATCGATGCCACAACCAGTCCATTCTACTAGAATCATTTTGACAATGAGCTTCACATTGAATCCCATTTAAATCATAGTCCAATGCATATAGTCCCGCAATGTAAACAATGCAAGAGCTCTAAATAATTATCAAGCACCCTAAGAAAGGGTAACACTTGGAACCACTTCTTAACTCCAATAAAGAGATTTAATCCTATCTATTGGTCAGTTAGTTAGTGGCCCCAATATTCATGAACTTGAAGTCACCTTCATACCCTAAATGGCACAAAAAATGCCTATTGCGAGCAACATGTTAGGCACAAAGCCACTTTATTAAGAATTGCACCCTATTTAAGAGAAAGGTATGAGGTCGACCAGTCGAACAAGTCTTGGACCTAATATTGGAGCCAATCCATATCCTAAGCATACAAAACCAAGAGTGAACGTTGTGATCAAAGGGAAAAAAAGCAGTAGAGAAGTTCAAACCTCGATAAGTAAGGTATGGCAAGCTTTTACGAAGGTAGGAATAGTGTCGAGTGTAAAAAACTAAAGTAAAAAAAACCATTAAACCATTTTGTTGCCATTGCGATTAAGGGCACACTCTGCAATATTGCACACCTTTTTTAAAGATGGTTCAAGGGATGATGGACTGGTTTAAAATTAAGTCTTATGAAGAGTAGGATGAATACATCGGTCTGTCATCAATGCCATAGTTAAGGAAAAACCTACTATTGATTGGGTCCAAAGTTGCTTTTCTCTTATGAACATGGAAAAGAGAGTTGGCAAAAGCTTTAAGCAATATGCTTTAAGGTGGATGTAAAAGATCACCCAGATTCACCGATTACCGATCAAGAAATAAATGATTGCTAGAATCATTAGCATATTATAGATGGCTTACTATGAGAAGGTGGTGGAGAGAATCCTGAGAAGTTTCATAGATGTAGTTGTATTATGTGGAACAATTAATAAAGTAATAAAAAGTGGCTTAGGCAAAAGAGATACCTTTAACAGTAAAAGGACACAAAAAATGAAGGCCAAACAACAAACTAAATCTAGTATCAGGGCTAGTGTGTCTCAGACTCATGTTGTGTCAGACGTACATAGACTTGCTATTGAAGAAGACTACAAGGTTGTAAAAAACTTAGATAAGGTTAGAAAACTAATGAATTTGGTTTGGCAAACCTTGGTGCAAGTTGAATTGGTCAATGGGGTAAAAAAGACGAAAAAAAAAGCTTATGACTTTTACAATTTCCATACCATTTATGGCCATACTCTTTAAACATCTAAAGAGTTTCATGCCATGGTTTAAAGGATAATAAAAAAAGGTAGCATTGAATTGTAGATAAAAAATAAACCTCTTATACCAATTTCATATATGCGCTACCATCTGTCAACACCATAGAGAGATAATGGAATAATCCTCTTTATGGTGTTGGAAAGCCATTAATCTTGTTCAACAACCAACCGAGAGTTAAAGTGACCCCTGTTTACCCACATTGAAGATGATCATTCATCTTTTATCCCTTTTTGCTTTATAAGGATGATAAGACATTTCCTTGGAAATAGAAAAGCAAAACCTTAATTATCGAATAACTTAGTCAAAAAATAGTAAACATTGACTTTTTAGAGGTAAGCCACCTAAATCAGAGTGGCAGATGTTGTGCCCTAACCGCATTAAGAGGTGAAACTTAGCAAAATGATGATACTTCCATTCCTCAAGCACCAAGGTCTACAACCAAAAACTTAGATTCAATAGCTATCAAAGAGCTAGTAAGTGAAAAAAAAGCTATAGAATTCTTTAAGTTCATCAAGCACAACAAATATAGCATTGCCAATTTGTTGAACAAGCAACTTGCCAAGATATCTATGCTATCACTACTACTAAATTTTTTAGCTTACAAAATTACTATCTTTAAGGTCTTGAATAAGGCATATGTTCTTTAGACATGCTGATAGGCCATTTAGATTGCTAGTAAGCAACATCACTGCTGACAGTGATATATCTTTCAGTGATAATGAAATTCATCATAGAGGAAGAGGAAACTATAAAGCTCTTCTCATCACCATATGCTGCAAAGGTAGCACGTTGCCTAAAGTGCTTATCGATAATGGATCTGCTCTGAATGTAATACCCATATCATGCTTGAACAAGCTCTCAATTGACATGACTTATATATAGAATAGTCATATAGTTGTCTAAGCATTTGATGGATCTTGTAAAAACATCACAGGAAACATCGCCATTCTACTACAAATCAGCCCATGCACTAAAAAAGTGGACTTTTATGTAATGGACATATAACTGCCTCTTGAGAGGGCCTTGGATTCACTTTACAGGGGTAGTGCCATCATCATTGCATGAAAGGTTAAAATTCATCATCAAAAACAAAGTTGTTAGCATCAGAGAAGAAGAAGATACCATTGCTACTACCTTAATAGAAGCCCCTTATATCAACCCGGTGAGGATGTTTCAAAATTTTTGTTTTAGTCCTTTGAGTTTGCTAATACCACTTATGTCAAGGAGGGTTTACCTATGCTTGAGCCCCACTTATCGAAGAGCATTCATATAAGTTTAAAATTAACCATCGATAAAGATTCCCAGGCCTAAAAAGGACTCAAAAAACACCTTCACAGGATTGCCAAAATCTTAAAAGTAGTCAACTAGATCGATAGATGAATGTTGAGATTCAAGCCCAGTGCATAATATAAAAGAAAATAAGTTTAAAAGAATCATGAGAAAAGGATGGCTTGTTTGTTAGGATAAGACAGGGGATATGAACCAATGATGTTTCCACCACTTTAAGAAAGTTTTCATCCAAGAGGACATATGAATATTAGCTCCACCAATGTTATGCTCATACTGAATAAGACATTTAGGGATTTCTCCATCAAGCAATTGATAAGCCCAAGACATCAATGGTAGATCGAGAGAGTAGTTTGTGCCTTTTAGAATTTGTTCCTAGTGTTTGGACTAAAATTTAGATTTTTGTACTATTCAAGTCTCTTTTGAAGAAATACTATGAACTAAACCTACATGCTTCTGCTTAAGAGCATTGTAAGATCCTTTGTATGGGCATTCCTTTATTAAGTATTATCAATGAAAATGAGTAAGCATTATGCATTTCATCCTTTATATCCATTTTCATAGTTCTTGCCAATTCTTAGATATTCTTTTACATTTTTTTGCCTATATTGTTTTTTTCCATATTTTCAAGTACTAAGATGAAGGTGACATGAATATTCATATTAAGACTCTGGATATTGATTTTTAAGTAACCAATCCGCACTAGTAAGTTAGAGTTCAAGGGTAATTTTGAAGATAACTCCTTACCTCAGACTTGCTAAGACTAATTAAACAAAAAGAGAAACATATATTGCCTCATGAAGAACCTATTGAAACTGTAAACCTTGGAACAAAAAGATTGGAAAGAAGTCAAAATTGAAACCTCCATAAACCCATAAACTTGAACTAAACTAGTAAGTCTCCTCCAAGAACATTGAGATATGTTTGCTTGGTCTTGCCAAGACATGCTCAAATTAGACACCAACATTGTGGTTCATAAACTTCCCTTTAAAATTGAATGTAAGCCTATACAACAAAAGCTTAGAAAGACAAGATCTGAAATGCTTATGATGATTAAAGAGGATTGAAGACACAAATTAAGGTAAGATTTCTCGACACCCTAGTAGACAACACTGCCAAAAATGTGCTACTTTCCTTCATGGATGGGTTTTTCGGTTATAAGCAAATTAAAATGGCAACTAAATATATGGAGAAGACCATCTTCTTGACCATGTAAGGCACTTTCTACTATAAAGTGATGCCCTTCCAGCTCAAGGATGCCGAAGCGACCTACCAAAGGGCTATGGCAACATTTTTCCATAATTTTATAAACAAAAAAAGCTCTATATGGATAATATGATCGCCAATCACCAAAGAAGAGTGAACATGGCCAACTAGCAAAAACTCTTCAAACAGCTTCACAAACACTAGCTAAAGTTAAATCCTACCAAATGCATATTTAACATTACATATGGTAAACTATTGGGCTTTATTATGAGTGAAAAAGAAATAGAAGTTGATCTCAAGAGGGTCAAGGTCATTTAGAAGTTGCCACCACCTTGAACTTAAAATGAAGTAAGAAGTTTCTTGAGAAGGTTAAACTATATAGCTTCATTTATATCTTAGTTGATAGATAAATGCGATCTAATCTTTGAACTACTTCAAAAACAAAGTCTTAAGGAATGGAATGAAGAATGCCAAGAAGCCTACAATAAAGTCAAACACTGCCTTTTAAAACCTTTTATACACATGCCACTACTTCTCGATTAACCTTTAATCTTGTATTTATCAGTTTTTGGCAAGTCAATGGGTTTTATATTATGTCAACATGATAAGTCAAGAAAAAAGGAACATGCTATCTACTATTTGAGCTAGAAGTTCATAAAATATGAAAATAACTATTTAGTCATAGAAAAGCTATGACTTGCATTAGCTTAGGTAGATTAAAGGTTAAAATGATACATGTTGTACCAAACCACATGGCTAATCACCAAAATCGATCATATTAAGTATTAGTGTAAGGCCACTACCTTTTCAGAAAGATTGGCTAGGTGGCAAGCCTTGCTTTCTAAATATGATATTGTTTATGTGAAACAGAAAGCCATCAAGGGTAGTGTAATAACAGACTTCTTGGTAAGCCAAACAATAAATGACTATCAATATTTAATCTTTGAATTCCTTAATGAAGACTTGATGTACATATCCAAGGGAAATGACATTGTCGAGTGTAGTTCATCCTGAAAAAGTACTTTAATGGAGCTTTAAATGCATCGAGGCATAAAATTAGGGTAATTCTTGTCTTGCCTAATAGAGACCACCACTGCTTCACTAGGAGATTGAACTTTGAATACACCAACAGTATAGCTGAATACATTATGGGACTCCAAGCTGCCATCGAAAAGGGTATCCAAACACTGCAAGTATTTTGAGATTCAACCTTTGTTATATACCAACTAAAAGAAGGATGGTGAATACGTGATGCTAAACTGATTAATTATGGGAATTTTATCTTGAAACTTAAAAAAAAATTGATGATATTAGCTTTTAGCATTTACCTCAGAAAGAGAACCAAATCACTAATGCCTTAGCCACATTGTCAGACATGTTCAAAGTCAATTAAGAATCGAGTGTTGCTCTCATATAGATGAGCATGTATACAATTCCAGTGCATTGTCAACATGTTAAAGAAGAGAATGATGGATTACCATGGTATCATAATGTCTTTCAATACATCAAAGATCAGTAATACCCCAAATGTGCTACCAAAATTGATAAAAAAATCATCTGATAGATAGCTATGAGCTTTATTTTAAATGGTGAAATTTTTATGCCAGAAAGGTTAGGATCAAGTACTACTTCTGTGCATAGATGCCTTTGAAGCCAAAAGAATTCTTGAAGAAGTCCATGAAAAAATCTACGATATGCATCTTAATGGATACCAAATGGCAAAACAATCATGTGATCGAGCTACTATTAGCTAGCTTTTGAAAAGGATTGCATTGACTATGTTGGAAAGTGCTAGAAATGCCAAATCTGTGCAGATAAAATTCATGTCCCACAAACTAATTTTGCATGTTATGATAGCTCCATGGCTTTTTCCATGTAAGGCATAGACATGACCATGCCTATTATCCTTAAGGCTTCTAACGAGCACCATTTCATTTTGGTCTTTGTTGATTATTTCACCAAGAGTGTAGAGGCAGCTTTATATGCCAATGTCACTAAATCTATTGTATGCAAATTTGTGAAACAAGATATTATTTATAGATATAGCCTTTCTTAGCAAATCATTATTGATAACGCACATACCCTGGAAAACAAAATAATGAAGTAACCTGCTTTCAGTTCAAGATCTAGCATCAAAATTCCATCCCATAATATTCAAAAATAAATGAGGCAGTTAAAGTAGGCAACAAGAATAATAAGAAGATAGTTGAAGAGATGGCTAAGACATATAAAGATTGGCATGAAAAGTTATCTTTTGCATTGCATGTCTATCTTACAGTAGTACGAACCTTTATGGGTACTACCCCATTCTCCTTAATCTACAACATAGAGGCTATCTTACCTATTTGAAATCCTTTCACTTAGAATCTTGATGGAATCACAACTTAAAGAGGTCAAATAGGTTAAAACTAATATGAGTAGCTCAATCTCATCAAAGAGAAAAGAATGAAAGCCATCTATCATAGGTAGATACATCAAAAGTGCATGATGAGAGCACATAGCGAAAAGATCTATCCTCATCAATTTTAAAAAAGTGACCTAGTACTCAAACAACTACTACCAATACATAAAGATGCTCAAGGAAAACATACTCCAAATTAAAAAAGGTCGTACGTTGTAAAATATGATTTTTTTTTTAAAAAAAAAGCCTTAATCTTAACTGAGATGGATGGTGACAATTTGCCTAATCTTATAAATTTTGATTCTGTTAAGAAATACTATGCCTTAAAGGATTGTAGGATGAAAACCCAAAAGGGCATCCTATTCTCTTTTTGCTTCCACCCTTTTCAAGAAAAAATGGATAAAAACCCAAAATGCATGTCAAGGAAATCAAGTCAACTTAAGTTGAAAACTTGAAAAGGTAACTTAAGTAACAAACCCTTCTACACCTGAACCAAATCAAGCCCAAACTATCCCTCGCCTAAGCTGATGCTAATTTACCCTGCACTTACAACTCTAATTAATATACCAAATCATAACCATATTTACCTATTATATGCCAACCTACTCTACTAAATCTCATCTTTAATTGTACTTAAAGAATAGAGATGGCCTAACTTTAATGCCTGTATCCCACAATGGGCATATCTGAAGAATTTTCTTCTGAGTTGACCAACACAAATAAGATTAATTACTTGAAAAGGGTTTCGGAAGACACTCAATTAAAGACTTATGTCATCAGTATTAGGGGTTAAGCGACCAAGAAAACCAATTTGCACTCTTTTGTATCTTAAAATCATTTATGATCCCATAATTTATCATAACTTGTACCTTTTTCTTTTGAATGAAATGCAATCAGTTGATTTCTTACAAGGTTATTTTTCAACTTTTGCATCCCATGTTGCATTATATTTATCAGTTAACTAATAAACTAAATAGATGAATGAAACTAATAATAGGATTTCTTAGCATTACTTGAAAATGTGAAACTTTGCAAAAATTTTGTTTCATGTCTAAAGATCAAGAATAGACCTTTAAAGTAACAATTGATCTTACCTTTAATAAAGGACCCCATATCCTAAAGACATGTTCAAACCTCTCCCTAGTAAACCTCAACCTAAAAACAAAAGGCCAAAATTCTTTTCAAATTGTCATTCTAATGAACAGAGTTCAGAATAGTCCACCTATACCATCAAAGACACTCTATGAATCATAATTCGGCAAAGAGAAATTCTTCATACTCATAAGCAAACTCAACACAACAAAATATCCCTAAACTTAAGCTATTCAAGCTTAGTCCATTTTTTACAATCATGAACCACCTGTACGTCCTAAAAATGGCCTCAACATTCAAAGTCTCTAGAAATCTAAAGCAAGATTGGTAAGCCTTAGGGCAAGAAGTCACCCTATCAAACTCATAAAATGTTAGATGACCAAAAAAGCCTAAAAATAGATTATTGGATTATATTTTTAATTATCACTTTTGCATCACTTAAGCACGCATTTGCATTGTTAAGCAATTAAGATTCTTCAGGCACAAGCTCCTAGTCTCAAACTCAAAATGAAACAAAACTTCAGGTCTCAATTCCTATTTTCAAAAGACCTTAAAAGAATCTAGGTAGGAATCATTCACCTTACAAATACATTAATGGAAAAGGCGATTCAATAAAAGGTACCCTAACTCTTATCTAAGACACTTTTTTTTAATCCTTAAAGAATGAGACACCTTTTTTTAGTTCTCAAAGAGCATGACTCTTTTTTCTTTTTTAATGCTCAAAGAGTATAATGCCTCTTTTTTTAGTCCTCAAAAAGCAGGATGCTTACCAAACACAGTCCTTAAAGCGTAGGATGCCTACCTACCTCAGCCCTCAAAGAATAGGATGCCTACATACCTCAATCCTCAAAGAGTAGGATATTTACCTACCTCAGTCCTCAAAAAGTAAGGTGTCTACTTACCTCGATCCTCGAAGAGCAAGATGCCTACCTATCATTCTTAAAGAGCAAGACACTTACTTCCCTCAATCCTTAAAGAGCAAGATGATTACCTACCTCAATTGATAAGGAGTCGAATGCCTACAGAGTCCAAGCCCACACTAGCTAGCACCTTTTTGAAGGGTTAATCTTAGGATATCATAAACCTAGTAGGGAGGTGTGAAACCTTAGAAAACTTATGGATGTTCTCTTATCAGCTAAGACCATTGCTGATATACTCATTCTGTTTCAACATAATATTTATTAGATCTTTATTTTTCTACAAGCACATAGAAGCATCATCCTATTTGAATGAAATGGTGTCTATTTCTCTGTCTTGTTCCTTATGATCAATAATAACTAAAAAAAGGCAGCTATAGACACTTTATTTTATTTAGGCTAATTTTTGACATCTTATGACGTAATCGAAAGATAATAAGATAAAAAAATAAAAAAATAAAGGTGATAGTCAAGTGCCATGCTGTTAGGCATATTATATAACATGACACCAAGCAAAAAAATTTTTTAGGAAGGTTTAAAATGCCCAGGGGTCATATTAAAGAAAAATGTAAAAATAAGGCATCAAAAGTTACTATTCGGGGTGTCACCAAATCATTCAGATGAGCATAGATCAGTTTCCCACTATTTATGATCATAGTAAGGTATTTAGTAAGCTTAAGATTTGTACAAGTCACATTAGTGCATAAGTATTGATATGAAGCTTTCACATTGCTAAAAATTTAAATATTCATGTGTAGTATAGATACAAAGGGGTTTAGTATCGATACCTACGGTGTGGTCTGGATAGTTAGTATGTTTGCATTGATATAGGCCTTGGTAGTAACTAAAGTTAAGATTTTTGGCAAAATATATTGATATACAAGTAGGTGTATCAATACAAATCCATGAAGTATTGATATAAGCCTCCAAGTCTCAAGACTAGAAATAATTTCATTTTCTCTTAGTATCAATAAATACTTCATTGTACCAATATTCATAGGTAAAAAAGTTGCCTTATGTGTTGATACAAGCTCAAGCCATTTTTTAGCCTTTGAAAATCTGATTCAATTACATTTCTTACACCAAAAATGATCATAATTCATATCAGGCCATGCTCAAGCCATTTTTTTGCCTTTGAAAATCTGATTCAAATATGTTTCTTGCACCAAAAATCATCATAATTCACATCAAGCCTTAACTATGGGCTTTATAATTGGACTTAAATAAATTTTAAAGCCTAAATAGCCAATGACAAGGGGTATTTTCATGAAATATATGGGTTGCCAAAGGGCATGCTTAGCTTTTCTCTAATTGTAGATTGCTACAGCCTTCATGCACCACTACTCTACATGGCAGAACCAATGGAAATAAGAGCAATTGAGCATAGTACATAGAGTTGTCTCCTGGTACATGAAGAAAATCCAACAATGCCCTTATTTTTGGCTTAAAAACATTAGCTGAACACACTCCATAAAAGGGAGCCAATTTTGGCTCAGCTAAAAAGAAAAGGTGAGCAACCTACAAAAGTCTTTACCTTATTTCTAGCCATCTTAGAAAAAACTCTAATAACATCTTCCATTGCTATCCATCCATTAGCCAAAAACTTCATTCTTGTAGTTCTTTTAAACCCCTATTAGAAAACATCTAAACGTATAACATTTCACACATTATCACCTTAGAACTCTTCTCTTTCAATATTATAACCAAAAAGCTTCTTCTTTTCATCATTTTCTTGCTAGACAATAGCAAAGAGAGGGAATTAAGTAAAGCTTAGAGTTATTGCTCCAAGAAAAGAGGAAAGTTCAAGGCTTTTAGTATACTTTTTGTACCTTGCTCCATTTAATTTTTGTTTTTATCATTTGCATCATTTTAGAGTATCATTCATGGAGCCATGACCACTCTAAGACTCTCATGCATTACTGTGGCCTTGGTTATAGTAGTTTTAGGGCCTTAATGATCCTCTTGATGCCTTAACATTGCTTGGATAACCAAATATGGCTTGCTTTGCCTTTATCACCAAAACATCCTCTATCTATGTATCTTTGACATGTTTCATCTACCATCACATGCCAAACACATGCTTGAATCTTCATTTTAACATGTTTTTAACATATTCATGCATTTCTTTGCATTTGAATGAGTTTCATGGCATAAAAAAATACTGCCTTGAATATCCTAGCATGCTTTTCTTTGCTCAAACTTGGCCATATTGTCTTCCATAACATGATTTTTGATGTTATCTTTATGTATCTTAACCTTCTTACATTTTTATCATCTTTTCTATGTCAGAATGTCATCTGTTGCTTGTTTAAATGTGTGTTCATGTTTCTCATTATATATGTTGCATTATGCTTACAATATTCTGTTAATATGTTTTCTTGTTTTAAAAACTTAATTTTCAAAACAAATCACTAAGTCAAATCTATGATACCTCTTATCATAAAAATGGTTTTCCAAGTTTTAGGACAAATCAAATATTTAAAGATTAGATTCATAGTGACATAAGTTCAATAATATTGTTTTTTCAAACAAAAATGACCCTTTTACTTGATAAAAAAAATTAAGCCTTCATCTTTAGTTTAACACCTTCATTTGTGGCATGGTTTACGGGTTGTTTCATTATCTGAAACAACTACAAGATTGTGGAATGAACTTATGATGCCATTTCACTCTTTTCTCTATGTCACAGGCATTTGAATGTCCATGGCTTGAATTTGACCATAAGAAACTTGAAAAAATCAAATAATCCTTATTTTTGGTTCTACTATCATCATAGTCCAAATTTAAAAAATTATTTTCAAACTCTAAAGGATTTTTCTAGAATTTTTTATATTTTTCCCTTAAAGGTAATCAAATTATGCTTCCAAAGTTGTCACATTTGCCTACGGATCATCCAGGATGAAGGAGTTATGATTTTTCAAACCTTTGTTGTTTGGAACCCTTAAAGCAAGTGCATTGCATTCTATTTAGGCGATTTCAACCTAGTAGATTTTTTTTATATTATTTGAATATTTTTCCTAGAAAGTTTACAAAATTCCCTTTTCAAAATGGTATTGTTTATGATTTAGTGATTCCAGATAAGCCCTCAAAGTCTACCATGCAGTTTCCTTTATACATGCCACTAGTGTAAAAACATGTCTAATTTCAAAAATTAATTTGCCTAGAAAATTATTTTTTAGGATTCTTGGGATACTTTTACATTAATCATCATTAAGTTGCCTTTCTAATGGTACCTAACTAACCCACTGAAGCCTTTACAAGTACCTAGAATAAATTTGGATAGTGAGATGCTATCCCATATTTTTAGAATCAAAATTAACTCGATCTCTTGAATCACCATCACTGAGATGTTGAAACTTCTCGAAATGCATCCAATTAGCTTCTCCATAACATAAGCTTAGATCAAGGCTTAAGATAAAAATACGTTTTATTCAAATCTTTGGTTTCTTACTTTCAAAATACCTTTTTCAAGATATCATTTTCTTTTAAGACATAAAAAATTTCACTTTTGGGGATACCCTAACCCTATCACTCTCAGGGGATACTTCAACCATGTTTTCCATTAAAAATCTTGGATTTTCTTTACCAAACTCATTCAAGATTCTGAATTATTTTCTTAAATCATAAAAAATTTTCATTCTCAAGGATACTCCAACCGCACCACTCAGAGAGGATACTCTAACCTTGTTTTTCACTGAAAACCTTGAATTTTCTTTCTCGAATTCATTCAAGATTCCTAGTTGTTTTCTTAAATCATCATGTAATTTTCATTCTTAGGGATACTCCAACCTCACCTCTTTGAAAGGATATTCCAACCTTGTTCTTACCTAAAAATCCAAAAAAATTTGTTCCTTCTTAATATCTCGTATTGTTTCAATCAAAACTATTTTCATTCCTTAAATTACCATCAAATCCAAAAATATTTAAACATTTTCATTTTAGGCTATTCTTTAATAATTAAAGACAAGTATGAGATACATCTTACTTCTCCCGCATTTTTATGTTCTTTTGGGTGTGGTTGTTTTTCTATGATATTATTATATTCTTTCTCACCTACTAACACATTTCCTTTTTGTAAAGACCATTGTGCATTCATATTTAAAAATTGTTTTCAAAATTTTATAAGGCAATGCTCCACGTCGACATTTCTCTAGTGCCTTACATGAAATATTTGAATTTTTAAAATTTAATCTAGAAATTATTTTTGCTAGAAGTCCTTATGCTCCTCATATCTTTGTGCACATAGGTGATATAAATTTTCTTTCAAAATTTGGATCCATAAGTTTTAATAAAATTCATGCTTAAAAGGGGATTATGTCTAAATAATGACTGAAGAAACTAATTAAATCAATATTGAAGCAAAACATAGTTAGTGAGTACTGATTTTGAGCATCATAGGGGTGCTAATCCTTTTTATGCGTAACTAACTCTAGAAAGCCAACAAACAAATCTTTGAACCTTACAGACCTAGATGTCAGTGTTTCAAGTTTCATAACTTGAGATATTGTTTTGATGGGCATTCGATCATGCCTAGCCTAAAATGGTCAATGGTGACTTTAAATTTATGGTTACTTTACGGTAACCTTTTAAGACTAGCTGGATGAGCGATTCGTCCAATAATCTCTCTCCCTTCCATATTATCATGCCTAGTCCAAATCCCGACCAAGGGATAACTCAAAGGCTCTAGCCAAACATTGCATATCTTTTAAGTCGAGTGCACCCACTTTGGATCATCTAGAGATAAGAATAAAAAGGGGCGCATGATGATAAAATGCAGCTATAAATTTGGAATCGTAGATGCTAAATCTTTAGGCCTAGTTTCAAAACCTTGTTCTCCTACTTTTGATTAATGTAATAAGACAAAAAACCCTACTACATATATCCGTATGTATAACTGAATGATGGTTGTGCATGAAAACAATGAGAAACTATTAACACATTATTTTCAAGATAGCTTAATTGGAGTATTTGTATGATGGTATATAGAGCTTGACCCAATCAAAATTTAGTCCTGAATGGATTTGGCTCGAGCTTTCCTAGAACAATATAGGCATGTATCTAATTAGGCCCTAGATTATCTTTATCTACTGAGCATTGAAAAGAAAGCTACCAAAAACTTTAGGCAGTATTTCCAAAGGTGGTAAGAAGAGGCAGACCAGGTTCACCCTGCACTAACAGAAAAAAATGATAGTCGTGTTAGTCAGCACTCTGTAAGCTCTTTTTAATGAGAAGTTAGTGGGAAATACTATAAAGAATTTTGATGATATGCTGATATTTAGAGAAATGATTAACTGCACCATAGAGATTGACAAGATGTCAATAGTGGAATCCTTCAGTTCTACTAATAAATCTACTGCTAAAGGCCAAGATAAGGAAGTAAACATTATTAGTGAGAGCCCTACCATAATCACCTAGAATCCCCATTTCAAGCATGTATTTCCTTCGTATGGTATATCCCGGCTTTAACCTGTATGCCCTAGTACCACAATAGTATCCGCTATTGGATTCAATCCTATCATGAATCTTTCATAAAACCCAGGTTTCACTTAAAATACTTTATCATACAACAAAGTAACACCAAAGTACCAACCAATCAACAAGCCCTTCCAGAGAGAGAGCTTATCAATTCCTTCTTTATTCTTATAAAGAGGTCTATGCTCTCTTACTGATAGTTCAATTGGTAGCTTTAGTATTTATAGCTCCAAGGTTATTTCTTTATCCTAAATGGTATGATGAGAACGCCTATCACAATACAATATTGGAGTGTAAGATCACAGCATTAAAAATTGCATTTCTTTCAAGAGAAAAGTTTAAGGCGTGCTAGAAAAAGGCATGATCAAAATCAAATAAAAGGCAAGACCTAATAGTGGAGCTAATATACTCCCAAATTATGTAAAACTGAGAGTACATGCTATTATTAATGGAAAGCATTATTGCATCAATTAAAATGTTAAAAAAGTTAAATGCCAATCTATAATGTATACGAGGTACTTATAAAGTTCAAAATAATAGGTGGATATCAAGATGAAGAGCTTACCAGATCCTATTATTGCCATTGTGGACAAAGGCATATTTTGCAACATTGTTCATAATTCTTAAAATTGGCCAAGAGATAATAGACCAGTCAAAAATTGAGTTCCATGGAGAATGGAAGGATGACATAGATGTTTCCATTGTGCTATAGAAAAAGATAGGATGGTCCCCTTCTAAGGAATAGGAAGACCATTGATCATATTTGCTAATCAACCAGATACCAAAATCATGCCTATGCAGCATATCTCGATAATCATTTTTCAACACCTATTTCTTTTCCCATATAAGAGGATAAAGCTGTGCTTAAAAACATGAAAGCCAAGTAGTGATGATTAATAAATCCAATCAACAAATAACTATTTTGACCCTATAGGAGTAAGACATCTAACTTACAGTGGTAGATGTTATACAGCAGTTACACTTGAAGCTAAAGTTAACAAAGAGAACGTGTCCTTAGCAATTCAAACACTGAAGCTAGTGAGGAAAGATTCAAAAGCTATTACAAAATTAGTAAGTGATAAAGAGGTATGGAATTTTTTAAATTTAACAAGCATAGAAAATATAGCATTGTTGGTTAGCTAAACAAGCAACATGCTAAGATATATGTGCTGTCATTGCTCTTAAGTTTCAAAGCTCATAGAAAAGTTCTAGTTAAAGTTTTGAATTAAGCTTATGTCCTATCTGATATTCTGATAGGTTAAGTTGATTGTGTAGTAAGTAATATTACTATAGATAATTACACATCTTTTAGTGATAATAAATACCTCATAGAGGTAAGGGGAACTATAAAGCTCTCCATATCACCACCTATTGTAAAGAAAGTGTGTTGCTAATAGTTTTCAGTGATAACGGGTTAACCTTAAATATAATGCCTTTAATATGTTTGAATCAACTTTTTATTAATGTTTTTCATATCAAGCATAGCCACATAGTGGTACAAGCATTTAATGGAATATGTAAAAAGGTTGTTAGAAATATCACTATCCCCTCTACAAAGGGCCATGCATGTATGATGTGGATTTTCATGTGATGGACATTTTCCATCATACAAATACTTGTTGGGGAGACCATGGATCCATTCTACAGGGGCAATATCATTTTCATTGCACCAAAGTTAAAATTTGTCATAAGGAACAAAGTTGTCAGCATTACCTGTGAAGAAGATATCATCAGCACCACTTCCACAAATGCTTCTTATATCGAGCTTAATGAGATAATACTAGAATCCTCTTTCCAGTCATTTGAGTTTGTTAATGCCACCTATGTCAAAAAAAGTTTGCTTATGGTTAAGCCTCCTCTATCAAATAACACCTATATAAGCCTCTAATTGATCATTGATAAAAGCGCCCAGGTTGGAAATGAGGAATTAAGGTATTAAACTTTTGAATGCAACTTTGGTGTTACCTTTAATAAGCTATTAAGCCTTATTGTGAGTAAACAAGGAATTAAGGTTGATCTTGATAAGGTAAAGGCTATCTAAAACCTTCCAACACCTCTCAGCAAAAAAAATAAAGAGTTTCCTTGGGAGATTGAAATATATAGCTAGATCCATATCCCAACTAAATGGCAAATTTAGTTTGATCTTTCATCTACTCCGAAAATAAAACCTTGGTGAATGGAACGATGAGTGCCAACTAGTGTTTGTACCATTAGTGCCTAATCATCCACTGATCTTATATTTATCAATTTTTGACAAGTCCATAGGCTGTGTACTGGGTTAACATGACAAGTCAGGAAAGAAAAACAAGCCATCTACTACCTAAGCAATAAATTCATAGAGTATGAAAATAACTACTTCATAATCGAGAAGTTATGTTCTGCTTTAGCTTAGAGGGCTTAAAGGTTAAGGTAATATATGTTATATCACACCACATGGCTATTACCAAATTAAACGCTATCAAATACTTATACGAGGCTCCAAACCCTATCAGTAAAGCTGGCCTAGTGGTAAGTCTTACTTTTTAAATAGACATCGTTTATGTGAGCCCAAAGGCCATCAAAGGTACCATAATAGCTGAGTTTTTGGCAGGCCAGGCCGAAGAAGACTATGAACCATTAGATTTTGAATTTATAGATAAAGACCTAATATGCATATCCAAAGTAAAAAATGGTATCGATGGTAGCCAAACTTGGACAATGTATTTTGATAGGCCTTAAATGGATTAGGGCATGGAATTGAGGCTATTTTGATCTCACCAAATAAAAATATTATCCCTTCACACCAAACTAAACTTTGACTAAATTAATAATATAATCGAATATAGGATGGTAATCAATAAACAAAAACAATAATTTAATGAATTTAGCTTCTAACATTTACTTTAGGAAGACAACCAAATGGCCTATGCTCTAGCAATACTAGCCTCTATGTTTAATGTAACTCAGAAGTTAGAAGGTACACTTATCCGAATGAGTACTCATAAATTACCTACTTATTGCCATAGCATAAAGGAAGAAAATATGGGCTACCGTAGTATTATGACATTCTTTATTACAGTTAATACCAATAATAGCCAAGTTATACTATAGAAACTAACAAGTGAACTATCAAAAGAATGTCTCTAAGTTTTATTTTGGATAGTGAGGTCCTCTATAAGAAAAGTTAGGATCAAACATTACTCCGATGTGTGAATGTTTTTAAAGCTAAGAGAATTCTAAAAATGTCGATGAAAGAATTTATGGTATTCATGCTAACAGACACAGAATAGGAAAGTAAGTCTTAAGGTATGGATATTATTGGTTGACACTTGAAAAAAATTGCATTGGCGATGCCCAAAAATGCCATAAGTGCAAAACCTATGCAGACAAATCCATATCTTACCATTGCCTCTCATATCATGATGGATCTATGGCCTTTTTCTATGTAGGCCATGGATATGATTAGACCTATCATTTCTAAAGCTTCAAATGTGCATTGCTTCATTTTAGACACCATTGATTATTTCACCAAATGGATAGAAATAGCTTTATATTCCAGCGTCACTAGATTTATTGTGTGTAAGTTTATGAAGCAAGACATCATGCAGATATGGACTCCCTAAGCATATCATCATGGATAATGCACGTACCTTGAACAACAAAATGATAGACATAATTTACTCCCACTTTAAGATCAAGCACCATAATTCAATGCATATCATTCAAAAATAAATGGGCAGTTGAAACTGCCAACAAAAACATTGAGAAAATAATTGAGAAAATGGTCAAAACTTATAAAGATTGGCACTTATAGCTACCTTTTGTGCTACATGCCTAGCACACAGAAGTTCAGACTTCCATAGCAACTACCTTATTCTTCTTAGTCTATGGGATAGAGGTAGTCTTATTTGTCAAAGTTGAAATCCCTTCACTCAAGGTCTTTATAGAATCAAAGCTTGAAAAAGCAAAATGGGTTTAGAAATGATATCAGCAACTTAACCTCATCGATAAAAAGAGAGTGAAAGCTATTGATTACGAATAGAGTACCAAAAATGTCCATCCTCATTAGCTTTGGGAAAGAGACTTAATACTTAAAAAACTTCTTTTAATTCATAAAGATGCCCCAAAAAAGTGACCCTAAAGTAGGAAAGTCCCTATGTAATTAAACAAGATTTCTCTAGTAAAGCGTTGATTCTAATTGAGATGGATGGCAATGACTTGTCCAACCCCATCAACTCTGATTCTATCAAGAAGTATTATGCCTAAGAAGGTCCTTCAAATGGAAACCTATAAAGGCATCATTATCTTTAGCATGGTGGCCTAAGTAACTAAACCTTACCCTTATCTAAACCTAATCAAGGCTAATACTAATTTAATGAAACCATCCTCCATCAAAATACCAAATTTTAGCCAAATCTCCTTATTCTATCTTAAGTTTATGAAACCCATTTCTACCAATTCTAGAGGAAAAGGATAGTGTCTACCTTAATTGAGGCAACTACCATACGGTAATTTGAGAGATTCCTTGAAAAACAAAACTAACACTAGTAAAGTTGGTTATTTAAGAGATGTCTTCAAAAGTACTCAACGATTGATTCATGTCATTGGCATGAAAAATGATCAATTACTAGAACAGTTAATTTTCAACTTTTTTGTACACTCCATAATGTTTAATAAATTATATTCCTTTTTCTTCCAAAAATAAAATACAACCATTTCATTGTTTGAATCTCTTTTTTTATACTTGTATACCATATTGTATCATGCTTGCCATATAATTGATAATTCTTGATAGATTGTACAAAACTGATAATGGGATTTCTTAGTATTACTTCAAAAAAGACAACTCTGCAGGAAAATTTGTTCAAGTTCCAAAAGCTAAGAATGGATTATAGAATTAACTAGACTTACCTTTTAGACTTTTTCCATGTTGAAAATGTCATAAAAAATGTCACTCGGTAATCCTTAGCCAAAAGATCATATTCCTCTCAGTCAGTTCATCTAGGCATGTCAAGAACTAGCTTGCCAAGTTTGTCAACCCACTAATACTAGTCGATTAGACTTAGAAACTTTCCTACACATCTGGGTCATTTAACGTTTAAAAATAATCTTAACCATTCGAAGAAAGAGAGAAAAAAATAAAACCTTTTGAACATTGAGAGTGAAGTCGACAACCTTAAAAAATAAGACACTTAATAAAAATGAAATATAGAAGGCATTCAAACTTTGAGGCTAATTACTAGACTTTGTTTTTAAACTTATCACCTTTACATCACTTAAATATGCATTTACATCTTTATGCATCATTCATAAAATAATTAACATCTTTTAGGCACAAACACCTACTTGCAAATGTCAAGCTAGTAAATAACCTTAGGTACAAATTTTGATTTTAAAAAAGCCCTAAAAAGCTCTAAGTAAATTATATAAAGTTACATCTTTTGGACCATAAAAAGCTAGACGCCTTTTTTCCTTTAGTTTACACAGAGTTGGATGCTTTTTTTTAGTCCATAAAGAGTTGGATGCTTTTTTCCTTTTAAGTCCATAAAGATTTGGATGCATTTTCCATTTTAGTCCATAAAGAGCTTGACGCTTTTTGCTTTTAGTGCATGAAGAGCTGGACCTTTTTTCTTTTTACACCCACAAAAAGCTAGATGCCTTTTTTTTTAGTCCACAAAGAGCTGGACACTTTTTTTCTTTTAATCTAGCAAGATCTAGACACCTTTTTTACTTTTAGTCTATAGAAAGTTGGATGCCTTTTTCTTTTAGTCCACAATAAGCCAGACACTTTTTTCCTTTAGTCCATAAAAAGTTGGACGCCACTATTTTTTTAGTCCAAAAAGAGCTAGACACTATTGTTCTTTTAGTCAACAAAGAGCTGGATGCCTTTTTTTCATCTACAATTAGCTTCGCATTTTTTCTTTTAGTCCACAAAAAGCTTGATGCCTTTTTCTTTTAGTCCATAAAGAGCTGGATGCTTTTTCTTTTTAGTCTACAAAGAGTTAGATGCATTTTCCTTCCTAGCTTACAAAAAGCTAGATTTTTTTCTTTCAATCTACAAAGAGATGGATATCTTTTTCCTTTTAGTTGATAAAGAATTGAACATTTTTTCCTTTTAAGTCCATAAAGAGTTGAATGTTTTTTTCCTTTCAATCCACAAAGAGCTGGATGCTTAAGTACCTCAGTCCATAAAAAGTTGGATACCTATCTACCTTGGTCCATAAAGAGCCAGATGCCTACCTCCCTTAGTCTACAAAGAGCTAGATGCCTATTACCTCAGTCCATAAAAAGGTAGACGTATATCAAGTCAAAGCCTAGCGCATATCCAAAGGGTTAAACCTAGGAAACTACAAACCTAGTAAGGAGTCAAACCTTACAAAACTTACTAAAATTTTCTTATTAGTTAGGACCGCAACAAATATATTTTATCTATCTTAGCGTAATACTAACTAAATCTCTACTTTCCCTAAGCATCCATGAAGTAATATTGCATCTCAGACAAAATAATGTTTATTTATCTCTGTCCTATTCCTACTGCTCAGTAACAACCAAAGAGAGTTAATTTTAGATAGACCATTTTGCCCTATCCAGCATTCAAGGCATCAGAAGTCATCAGTTAAGGTATCATTGAGGTCATTCAAAAGGCAAAGGTCTAGTACCCACCATTCTCGGCTAAGGTAAATAGTTTGAAAAGTCAAAGGTAGGAACAATCTCTACTATTGTGTGTGTATCTTGATACAAGGGCCTGAGGTATTGATACAATGCTCCATGTCATTCATATTCTAAGATTTTTTTATTTGTATCGATACAAAGGTTTTGTACTGATACAGAGTTATGTCAGAGCTTAATTCATGATTTTTGGCTAACAAGTATTGGTATAAGAATGTATGAATGATATAATAAGGGAGGTATCGATACAAGTTTTTTGGCATTAATACATCATGCCTTGTATCAATACCAAATTTAGGGTATCGATACATTCTGAGTTTCTTTGCTACGTGTCGATACATAAGGTTATTTTGGCCTAATTCAGGATATTTTTCCTTTTTTTTGTACCATGACTTCAAAACTCAAATTTGGTCATGACATTTGCCCTAAAAAGCATCCAATATCAAACATAATTTCATATAAATCATGTGGGTTTAATTTTGGGCTAAAATTATCCACTATATAATCCAACTTTTACTTAATTAAAAAAAAAGACCTTTAAGACATCAGCCACTAGAAAGGCCCCCAAGCTTTCCTAAAATTTCTATTCCCATAGCTTTCTTTCCATTTTTCCACAACCTCTTATTTCCCTTACTTTTACCCTTGAAACCATCCTCTATGAACACCATAACAAAAAGGGTTTTTTTTCATTTTTTTTTTGCTAATCGATAGTAAAGAGGATAACAAAGTGAGTTTTACATTGATTGGTTGCTAGTTAAATAAAGAGGTAGGAGTTAAAGTCTTCATTGAGATATATTTTCCATCTTTTCTTCATCTTATTTTTTGTTTTTCTTCATCATCATCTCATTAGTGAATTTTTATGTTTCTATGACCCTATTAAGGCTTTAATGTATTATTGTGGCTTTGTTTGTGGTAGTCTTAGGATTTTGATAACTTTCTTAGTGGGATGATATTGTTTGGATGAACTAAAATGCCATATTTCTTACTAACATTAAAATGCATTTGCTCATGCATTGTTACCATGCTTTTCTTTATCTCAACTTGCTTATTTCATGTGTGAATGCTTAGCCTAACATATTTTGATCTTGACCATGCCTTGGGATACACTTTCACTATGTTTTTTTTAATGAAGTGCAAGGATAGTTTACTATTTTGAATAATTGTTCCTGTTTTATATCTTCAATTAGTTTAGTTCATCATATGTTTGTTGAAATGCCATTGTTATGCTAGCAAAAATCTATTTTCAAAGAAAACCCCAGTTAAGTTTATACTAACCTCAATCAATTGGGATTACTAAGGATTTAAGGTTTTTAGTATACTGGTTTTCTAGTATTGGGGATATATTAAACACAAATGTTTGGAATCTTAGACTCATTAGGCCAAATAAATTTTGTTTTAATCCAAAACCAAAATTTTTTTTCAGATATTTAGTTTAAGCCTATCATTACAATTAAGGTGGATAGTGGACGGTTTGGTAGCCTATCTAAGGGAGTTGAATTGGTCCATTACTTCAGTACCATGGACTTCAGTGATTGGACATTCGGATGTCAAGCGCTTTAGCACATGACCATAAATGCCTTAGTCTGAAGAAACCCCTATTTTGGTAATGATCTTTATTTGAAAACTTTTTTTTAAACCCAACATGAGTTTTTTTAGAAATTTCTAACATTTTTCCTGGAAAGGGCATCACATTACCTTTACAAGATACCTTATTTGTCCCCAGATCATTTTAGATGTAAAAGTTATGATTTTTTGAACCTTTGCTATTGAACACCTAAAACCAGCGATTCATATTTTGTTTGGGCAATTCTGACCCATTAGGTGATTGTTTTGGACTTTTTAAATATTTTTCTACAAAGTTTATGAAATTCCCTTTTAAAAAGGCATCATTGGTGATTTAACAATTCTAAACAACTCTAGGATGATTCAAAGCTCACTACTCCCTTTTTCTAACACTTGCTGTCAATACTAACTTAGACCTAGTTTTAAAAATTAATTTCTCATAGAAAGTGATTTTTTAAGATTTTTAAAATATTTTTACGTTAATTCTTATCGAGTACATGTCTAATGGTACCTCATTGGCCACTAGAAACCACCAAATGAAACCATAATAAATATGGGAAACTAGACAGTGCAATGTTATCCCTTATTTTTGTTGAATTCAAGAAATTTTACTTAGATTTTCTTGAACTATCTTGTCTAGTCAATCGAATGGCTTGAAATATGTTTAATTATTTCTCCCATGGTGTCCTAGGTCACGATATAGGTCTCTTTATGCTCAAACCAGAATCCAAAATTATTTCTAAAATTAATTTTTCATTTTTAAAGTATTTTTTGATTTAAAATTTATTTTCTTGAAATACATAAAAAAATCTTGATTTTTAAAAATCACTCGAATTTTTTCTTTAAGGAATACTCTAACCTCACTTTTTTAATAAGATTTTCAAACTTTATTTCCTCTGAGGGAATACTTTAACCCCGCTTATTGAAATACATATATAATCTAAGTTTTCTCTTCTCCAATCTTTCTTAGAATCGCTATCCAATTTTTTGCCTAAGAAAGCCATCAAATCTAAATATGTCTCAAAATTGGCAATTTGGTTTTCTTTAATAACCAAGGTTAATTATGAGATACATCTTGACCATCCCTTTTTTTTTTGTTTCTGTGTATTCATCTTTAATGCAAATTATATTATATTTCTCTATGTTTTACTAACTTGTTTCTCTTTTTTGATGATGATTCGCATTCATGTTTTAAAAAAAAATAAATTTCATTAAACCCAAGGTAGTATTCTATCTCGGCATCCTTCTAGTCCTTGACGTAAAGTACTTTCTTCTAAATCAACATGGATTTCATTTTGCAGAATCTTATATATTTCTCATCTTTCCTGGGTTGCATATCACAAACACCCAAACTTAATATTTAAAAATTTACCTTCACAAGAAGTGGATTACACATACATAATGATTGCAAAAAAAAAAATTAAAACTTCAATAATTTATGGCTAGATGGTACTAATTTTGGGCATCATGAAAATGCTAATCCTCTCAACATGTAACGAACTTCTAGACTCTTTTAAAATGAACTCTAGTATACATAGTCCATAAAATCTATGTTTTAAGTTTCATAACTTAAAATCACCAATTTTAATAGGTATCTATTGTGCCTAACCCAAAATCATCAGTAGTAACTCCAAGTCATGATCATTTCATCATAGCCATCCAAGACTAGTTAGGTAAGTGATTTGTCTAATGTTCTTCCCCTCGACTTTCACTTTATTATGCCTAATCCAAATCCTAACCAAGGGATGATCCAAAGGTGAGCTCTTTCTTTTTTTCATTTTTAGGTCACAGCGTCACCATACATTGTGTGAAGGGCACATCATGACAATAAGAATCTATGTTCTTCTTATGTGAGGGCCTAGTTATTCTTAGGGAACATGATGGAAAATAAAGCTTTTCTTGTGAAGTCAAAGCATTAAAATTGTGTATCCTAACGAGGAGAACGCATATCCCAATGATAAAAAGATTAGAGATTATTATGAAAGTCCATGCTTGTCTTTTTTAAGGGATGAGTTTTACTCCAAAAGATAATTATGGAAAGAAAAGCTTTACTTGTGAAACCAAAATATCAATATCATGTATCCCAATGAGCAGACCATATTTTTGTAGTTGAATCATGAAAAGAATAAAAATTATTGCAATAATCCATGTTCATCTCAATTAAGGGACAAACTTTGATTCTAACAAAAATGGTGGAAAAAAAAGGTTTTCTTACCAAACAAAGCATCAATATCATGTATCCCAATTTAAAGAATATGTTTTTGAAGCCCAATCGTGGAAAAAATGGATACTATTATGAGAATCCATGTTCATCTCATTTGAAGATGAGATTTAATTCCAAGGAAAATGGAGGAAATAAAAGCTTTTATCACAACACTAAACATCAAAATCATGTATCACAATAAAGATAACATATTTTTCTACCCTAGTCACAAAAAGAACGAAGATTATTAAAGAATCTATGTGATGAACTATGATTCTAATGAAAATAGTGTCAAAAAAAAGCTTTTCCTATGAAACCAAACCATTAATATCATGTATCCCAAAAAGGAGATGCTATTTTTATAGCCTAATCTTGAAAAGAATGGAGATTGCTATGAAAACTCGTGTTCATGTCATTAGAGAGAAGAACATTAATTCTAGGGAAGTTGGTGGAAAAAAAAAGATTTTCTCGCAAAGCAAAGCAACAATATCATGTATTTTAATGATGAAAATGTGTTTTTATAGCCTAGCGATAGAAGGAATAGAGATTATAATGAGAATACATGTTCATCTCAATTAAAGGATGAATTTTGATTATAAATGTTAGACCTTTTAATGATGAATGAAATCAAGGTGGTAAATTAATTTCTCAAAATTTTGGTAAATTAAACTTTGATAAATAAAATTGAGAAATCTAAACAATAAACTTTAGAGTGCAAGTTATTGAATAGAAATAGATAATTAAAAACAAGGGAAAGAGCAGTAAACTTAATGATTTAGAGAGGTTTAGCCTTAATTGCCTATGTCCTCTACCTCGGTCTCACCTGCCTCAGATTTCCATAATTCACTAACTTGAATTGTCTACCTTTTAAGGACAAGGTATAACCTTTACACTTCCTATCTTTTATGGCTAAGATAGAACCCTCTATCTTTTGTGGCTAAGATAGAACCCTCTCTCATGACTTTTGAAGGCTAAGTAGAAACCTTCTCTACTTTTCAATGGCTAAATACTAACCTTTCCTTTTTTTACAAGGATTTGAGCTTAAACAAATAAAACCTCTAAAGATTAGGTGTTTACAAGAATTTTGGCTAAAGGAAATATGTATCTAAAGATACAAAATGAAAAATACAAAAATAGGAAGAATTAATCCCATAAAAAATGAACTTCTTGGTGAAAATGATGGAAAAGATGAAAGATTTGACTTTAAGCACAATTCTCTTGGTTCTTCTACTTGTTGGAGGTGTTGGATAGGATTATTTATAGCCTTGATCATGATTATAGCCATTGGAAATATTTGCTAAAGGAATATAGTCATTGAAGCCTTTAAAATATCATTTCCCATTGTTCCCCATGCCTTTCTATACAATTGAGTGGGTATCAATACATTATGTTTAACGGTCTAAAATATGACTGTTAAATAGTCCTGTATAAATATGGAAAGATCTGTCTTGATACATGAACATCCTGTATCAATACAGAATGATCTATCTTGATATGTGAATAGTGATTTTTACATTTTAAGGTTATTTAACTACTGCTATGTATTGATACATACACTATGCTTATTGATACATTCATATGAAAATCAATTTTAAAAGGTTTTTATGACTTTGAAAAATGTAAAACTTATCTAAAAAATGTTTTATACAAAAATACATATTTGGAACATATTTTTGAGTGCATGATGGAGTTAAAACACATTATAGTATTTTTTAAAGTGTGTACAAAATATTTCATGACAAAATACTGATCTTGAAAATATTTAAAGGCAAGCTAATTAAGCTTAAGTTTTAGTTATATCAAACCTAGGATTCAATCAATGAAACTCCCCTTTCTTAAAAACATTACGAAATAAGCCTTTGGAGATTTTATAAAAAGGTTTTGAAGCACTTAGCAATGGCATATTTGGCTTTAAGAGTGCCAACACAAAATATTAAGGATTTGAATAATATAAATAATGTAAGCACATCTGAAATCTTTCTATTTGCTACTATAGACATATATGTATAAGTAAAGTACAAGAAAGCAAATTAACCCTTAAAACTTTCCCCCTTTTTGGAATATCAAAGAGTTGAATTAAGATTAATTCAAAGCTAAGGGACTAATTCCAACAAGATTTCCAAAAGATATATTAATTATGGATAATTTCAGAACATGTAAGCTAATTATTGAGAAAATTTATGCATTTAAGTTCTAATTTGAAGCTTATCTAATTTTTGTATTCTTTTATAATCATTTAAGCACAGTTGGGAGATAAAACATACCAATTATTAAAAGATTTTAAGAATTATTTTCCAGTTAGTGTCTAGATGCATTATAGATGCCAATTCTTGAATTTTTAGTACCCATGCATACTACAATAAATGCCATATGGAAGGTGTAGACACCTTATTTTATCTAGGTTAATTTTTTAGCAATCTAGAGCATGGACATAAGAGAGGTGATGATCATTGAGCGACAGCATCACCCGACGAAAAAGTATTTTGAGGAGGTCAAGAAGGCCTATGGATTATACCAAAGGTAAATAAAAAGATATGGCATCAAAAGATGTAGTTCAAGGTGTCCGAGGATAAAAAATATGAGAAAATCATAATTATACTTGAATGTATCGATACACGGTTCTTATGTATCGGTACAATGCTTTAATGTGCCAAAAATTTGAAATATCCCTATTTGTATCGATACAACATGTAAATTTATTTATACATAAGCTTATGTATCGATACAGGAGCTTGTGTATCGATACTAGGCCATGCCAAGACCAACATATGCATTCTGTAAAGAAAAGTATCGATACACATCAACATGTATCGATATAATAGTTCATAGTATCGATACAATGTTCACTGTATCGATACACCCAAGGTCATTGGGCCAAATGTATCGATACATTCTATAATGTATCGATACATAGAAGCCATTTTCCACTGTTTGGGCATTTTTGACTTATCCACCATTGATCCAAAACTTAATTTTAACTCGTTTCTTTGTATTCGAAAAGATTGAAACCCATATCAAATTATGAATTTAGACTTTTGAATTAATCAAAAATTTTTTTTGAAGTCTAAATTAGATAAAAAAGGTCAATGTCACGTGATCACCCTGCGCTTCCTTAGTTTGTTAACCAAGAATAGCATAAGCCACCCTATTTGTTGGAAAATCATTTTAGCATTTAAACCAACCACCCTATGTCCATCATATTGGCAGCAAGTTGCTCCCTATAGCTATTCTATAGCCACCAAGCTGACATCACTTTGTCCCCCTTAAGAAATGATAAAAAACACCTTTAAATTGGCTCCAAAATGCTGGTATAAATAGACTACTTACATCTCAGCTAAAAAAGGTCAGATTTTAGCTCGTTTTTCAGCTTTAAAAACACATTCCTACGTGAAGAAAACCAAATCATGTAGCTCTTCACTTAGCACTCAAAAATAACCCCAAAACACTCATTCTCAACCTCTACACATTTTGAAAATCATGTCATCCATACTAGCACCAACACCTTATTGTTTCTCTCTTTTTCTTGCTTATTAACAACAAGGAAAAGTAGGAAATTTAAGCCATCCCTGCTGCTCCAACTATTGGGCCAAAAATGGAAGTCTTATTGGATAACTTCCTACTTCATCACTTTCATTTTCTATTTTCCAGCATCTTCATCATTTTAGTGAGCTCTCCATGTTTCCATCACCCTCTTAGGATTATCATGTATTATTGTGGCTTTTGGTTATGGTAGTCTAGGATTTGGATGCCTTAATGCCCCTTTAATGTGCAAAATGCCTTATTTTATCCTCATTATTTTGATAGCTCTGGCTCATGCATTTTATGCCATATCCATGCATCTTGTTATCCTTAATCTATGTAGGAGTCATTAGCCTTACACATTTCAAGTAGATTTATACATTAGCTTGCATGAATCATTGTCATTTTTAGCATCCATAACTTTTTTTGGTCAAAATGCATAACATTTTCTCTATCTAGACCTTTGGTGAAGTTAGCATCCCCATTCATGTTATGTGCCATCCCCTCGTATGTTTGTTGTCTTCCCCTTGTCAAAATGCATGTTTAATGGCTGTCAAAAACTAATTTTCAAAACCTCCCCAAGCCAAGCATGTTAACCTCAACCAATGAGGACTAGCATGAACTTCCTTAAAGTTAGAAAAAATCTTGGGGAAAATTAAGTTTTCCAAATTTGAAATCTTGGTTGAAAAAGCTCAAATCTTTTGATTTTGCAACAAAAATGGCCTTGCACTTGTTCGTGAAATGTTCGTGCCTTGTTTTTAGTCAAACCTTAGGTGGTATGATTGACGGGCTGTTTCATCATCCTACACTACTTCGAGGCTATGCAAATGAGTTTGTGATGCTCATGCCATTCTTTCCCTTCATTCATGGATGTTCGAACGTCAATGACTCGAGTTTGGACCCATAAACATAAAAAAAATGAGAAATATCCCTTGCTTTGCTTTGTCCCTTGCTATTAGCACAACTATTGCAAATTAAAAATCACTTTAAAATCCTAGATGATTTTTCATGATTTTTTTGATATTTTTCTCTCAAAGTGTGTTGAATTATCTTTAAAGCAATGTCTTATTCACCCTTGGAGCTATCTAGATGAAAGAGCTATGATTTTTCAAACCTAGATTGTCTAGAATCCTTGGAGTTAACAAAGTGCATTCTCATTGGGCCTATTAGACCTATTAGATGACTTTTCCAAATCTATCCAACATTTTTTCTAAAGAGGCCATGAAATTCCCTTTCTATAAAGGTATTATTTGCAATTTTTTGATACAAAATGAGTCTGAAATGATTTTTCAAATTTTGACACACCTTACCCCTGTATGCCCTACTAGCAGTGTAATAGATCCAAACTTGAAAATTTATTCCCCTGAAAAGTGACTTTTTGGGATGTTGAGAATATTTTTAGATTGATCCTCGTCGAATTACCTTTCTAATGATATCTTATCCATCTTTTAGAGCCTTCAAACTAATTAAGGATAAATTTGGGAAATGGGACAATGCAATGCTGTCCCCTGTTTTTGGTTATGGTCAAAATTGAGTTGTTTTCCCGAGCTTCATCTCAAGACCTTTGAATGTCACCATATCACCCCGATCAGCATCAAGAACAAGCTTCAACCTCCCATAGGCTCATATCAAGGCATAAACATATTTTACAACTTTACCATCCATATTCACAATAATTTCTTTTGCCAAAAGTTGTCAAAATACTCACAAATTTCCTAAATCGCAAAGTTTTGTCAACTTAAGTTTTCCAACCCAACTTCTCTAAATAGGTACAGGGAATTTCATATGCTAATGTTACCAAATCGGTTATATGCAAGTTTATGAACAAGACATCATTTGTAAATATGGTCTTCCCAAGTAGATCATTACTGATAATGCATGTAAGCAAGATGATGCAAGTAGTTCACTTTTTGTTTAAGATTCAACATCAAAACTCCATTCCACACCATTCAAAAATGAATAAGGCAATTGAAGCAGCCAATAAGAATATCAAAAAGACAGTCAGAAAGATAATTAAGATGTACAAAGATTGGTATGAAAACTTACCGTCTTCCATGTATGCCTATTGCATGGCAGTACAAACTTCCACAAGTGCTACCTCATTCCCTTCGGTCATGGCATGGAAGCTATCTTACCTATCGAGGTTAAAATCCCTTCACTCAATGTTTTGATGGAATCGCAACTTAAAGAGACTGAATAGATCAAAAACCAATATGAGCAGCTCAATCTCATGAAAGAGAAAGGAATGAAATCCATCTATCAAATAGATGTAGCAAAAGCACATTATTAGATCCCATGATAAAAAGATCCATCCTTGTTAGTTCCATTAAGGTGACTTGGTTCTTAAACAAATTCTCCCGATCCATAAAGATGCTCGAGGAAAATGGACCCTAGCTTATGTGGGCCATATGTGGTGAAACATATATTTTTTGGAGAAGCCTTAATCTTAATCGAGATGGACAATAACAACCTACCCTATCTTGTAAACTCTGATTCTATTAAAAAATACTAGACTAAAAAGATTTTAGGATGAAAGCCTGAAATGGTGTCCTATTTCCTTTTCTCTTCCCACTTTAAAAAAACAAAAGCAAAAGAAAGATAAAAACAAGAAAACTAAAAAATAAAAATAAAGAGAAAAAGAAAAAAAAGGGCCGGCTTAAGTTGAAAACCTGAAGGGGCAGCTTAAGTGACCAGGCCACCTTCACCTGAGCCAAATCAAGCCCAAACCATTACCAGAACCAATTTAACTTACATCCTCGATCAAGGCACTAAATCATATTGCAATTCACTTATTCTACTCGAACCTACTCCTTCGAGTTCTATCTTGACCTGTACCTAAAAAATAAAAATTACCTAAATTTAAGGCCTTTATCCCACTTTGGGGTAATTTAAAGAATTTTTTCTGAGTCAACCAACATTAAAAGCCTAAATTGCTTGAGAGAAGTCTTTAAAAGCATTTAATGGGGGATTCATGTTATTAGCATCAAGGGCCAATCGGCTACGAAAACCTCTCTTATCTGTTTTGTATTTCATAATTTTTCATAATCTTAAAAGTTTGTCATAACTTTATCATCTTTCTTTGAATGAAGTATAACTACTTGATTTATCATAAAATCTTTTTGTAACACTACATTCCACGTTGCATCATGTTTGTCATTTAATTGATAATGCTTAATAAATGAACCAAACTGATAATAGAATTCCCAAGCATTACTTGAAAAGATGAAAACTTTGTAAGAATTTTTGTTTAATGTCTAAAGATCAAGAACAAGCTCTGGAAGACACAGTCAGTCTTGCTTTTAAACCTTCACACTTTGAAAATGTGCTCAAAATCTTCTCTTTGGTGAAGCTTAGCACAAGGATAAGGGGAAAGAATCATTTTCTAGCATCAATCTCAACTAAAATTTAGAACAGTCCACCTAGATCACCAAAGATAACCTTTGAGTCATAACGAAAAAAAGAGAACCCTCATACTCATCGAGCTTAATTTAATAAAAGTTCCCAAGCGAGTTATCTAAGCTCAAGACATCTCTTCATAATCATAGACCATTTTACCTTTTGAAAACAACAATTACATTCAAAACCTCTATAATCTAGAAAGGGATTGGTGAATCCTAAGGTAAGAGATCACCTATCAAACCTATTAGAGAGCAAATAGCCGAAGTTAGTGAAAATCAACCACTAGACCAGGCATTTAAAGTCGTCATCCTTGCATCATTTAGACATGCATTTACATCTTCATGCATTTATAGCATATAACATCCTTTAAGTACTCACATCCATATATAAAAGTCAAATTATTGGGGAACCTAAGGTCTAAATCTTTAATTTTAAAAACCTAACAAAACCCTAAGTATCTTTGACCTTATGAGCTTATTAAAAATCATCCAAGAGAGGTATCTAAACTTAATTTCTTTTAGTCCTCAAAGAGTAGGATGCCTCATTTTTCTTTTTAGTCCTAAAAGAATATGACCTTTTTTTACCAACCTTGGTCCCTAAAAAATAGGACACTTTTCTTGACCTATCTTAGTCCATAAAAAGTTAGATGATTTGTTAAGTTAAAGTGCACACTGGTGGCACCATGTCAACCTACCTCAGTTAACAAAAAGTTAGACCCTTATCCAGTCAAAGCCCATACAAGTTGGTGGCGCCATGTCAACCTACCTCAGTCTATAAAGAGTTGGATGCTTATCAAGTTAAACCCCACAAAGGCTGATAGCACCATGTTAATCTACCTCAATCCACAAAGGGATGGATACTTATTGAGTCAAAGCCTATGCAAGCTGGTGGCACCTATCTAAGAAACCTAAAAAACAACTTACCTCAATCCTCAAAGAGCAAAACACTTAAATATCTTAAAGCTCGCACAAATAGGTAGCACCTATCTAGGGTTTGAACGTAAGAAACAACCTAGTAGAGAGTTTAAACCCTATAAAACTTATCAAGATTTTCTTTTCTATAGATATATTCAGCTATCTTGACATAATACTAAATAACTCTTTATTTTTTCTACAGACACATGGAAGCATCATCTTACTCAAACAAAATTATATCTGTTTATCTTTACCCCATTCCTAATACTTAACAATGGCCAAAAAAGAGCAGTTGTAGAGACCTTATTTGGTTCATGCCAACTTTTGGAATCCCAAGACTTAATTGAAAGATGACAGAATCAAAAAATTAAAAAAAAAAACTAGGAACAACTATTAGGTGCTATGTTGTCAGGCACTATTAAGTGACCTAGCGCCAAGCAAAAAAATTTTTTAAGAGGTCTAAAATGCCTATGTCTCGTATTGAAGAAAAATGTAAAATAAAGCATCAAAGGCCATTGGTGTAGCTAAAGTTGTGATTTTTGGCAAAATGTATCGATACACAAGCATAAGTATCAACACAAATCAATGCAGGATTAATAAAAGCCTCTAAGTCTTAAAACTAGAAATAATTTTGGCTCTTAGTATCGATACATATTTCATTGTATCGATACTCATGGGAAAAATTACCTTATGCATCAATACAACATCTTTTGTATCGATACGTAAAGGTATTTTTGCCCCATTCAAACTTTTTTTTAGCCTTCAAAAATCTAATTCAAACATTTTTTTTGCACCAAAAAACCTTCATAATTCATTGCAAGCCTCAACTTTAAGCCTATGATCGAATTTAAAAAAACTATTAAAGCCCAAATAGCTAATGACAAGGGCCACTTTCATAAAATATATGGTTGTAAGAGGGCATGTCATGCATATATCTAGTTACAAGTTGTTACAAGCTTTCTGCCTCCTATTCCACATGGTAAAACCAATGGGAAAAAGGCTAGCTAAGCATAGTAGCTAGAGATGTCCCTAAGTATAGGAATGAAAAATCAAATGTCCTTGCTTTGTTTCCTAAAAACATTGGCTGAGCATTGAATTTAAACAAAGGTTCCAGCTACCTATAAGAAAAGAACTTTCAGCCATTTCAAAAAGGACTTTCCAGCAATCTCCAAAAAAGCTCTAACCATTCTCAAAAACCTTTAACAATTTTTAACCCTAAAATTCTCTTAAAAATACTGTTATATTATTTTTCCTCCTTAACCTTCTTCCATTCCTATAGTTCCCACAAACCAACACTAAGAATTCTTTAAAAAATTAACCTTCGACATATTTTCATCCTCAAAACACCTCACATTAACAATTTTACCAGAAAGCTTCTTTTCTTCATCCTTTTCTTGCTAAATGATAGCAAAGGGAGCAAATGAACTGAGCTTAAAGCCATTGCTTTAGGAAAAAATAAGAGTTCAAACTTTTTTGGTATATTTCCTTACCTTGTTCCATACATTTTTTGTTTCTATCATCTACATGATTTTAATGAGCCTTTTATCCTTCCATGACCATTCTAAAACTCTTTTGCATTATTGTCGCCTTGGTTATGGTAGTCCTAGGATATTAATGTTCTTTTAATGCCTTGATATTCAATGGTAGACCAAATATCTTATCTTTTATTGTATCATTAGAACAACCCCTTATTCATGCATTTTCTATCATGTTTTATCTATTTCCGTATGTTTAACATATGCTTGAATGTTTTTCATTCATGCATGTTTCTTGCATATTAAGGAGTCTCATGGCATAAACATGCTATCTTGAAAGTACCAGCATGCTTTTCTTTGCACAAATATGTTTATATCATCTTTCATAAAAAGATTTTTGGTGCCATTCATGGAGTTACCATTCCCATTCACCTTATTTGTCATGGTCTTATGTTTTTTGTCATCTTCTCCATGTCAAAATATCATCTTTGTGTGTTTACGTGCTTGCTTATTTTTTAAAAATCTGATTTTTAAAAAAATCTCTAAGTTAAGTTCATGTTACCTCTAATAGATAGAGAATATATGAAGTTAAAGTTTTCATAAAATTAGTCTTTAATCTTAGGGCAAACTAAGTACTGACCTAGATTCATGGTAAAACAAGTTCAAATATGTTATTTTGTAAATAAAAGAGACCATTTTAGTTTATAGATGTATCAAGGCTTGATCTTGAGCCTAATACCCTCTTTAGTGACATGGTCAATGGGTTGTTTCATCATCCTAAACTACTTCAAGATTGTAGAATGAATTTGTGATGCTTATGTTACGTGTCTCTTTCTATCACGGACGTTTGGAGATCCTAGACTCAAGTCTATCCATGAAAAAAAAAAAGTCAAATAACTGCCCTATTTTTACTTTGGCTACACCATAGTCGGAGTTTGAAAAATTATTTTTCAAGTCATGAATGATTTTTATAGAATTTGCCAATATTTTTCCTTAAAGAGCATTGAAATACTTTTTCAATGGTATCTTGTTCGCCCTCAGATATTTCGGATGAAGAAGTTATGATTCTTTGAACCTTTGCCATCTGAGACCCTTAAAATCAGCATGCTATATTCTGTTTGGGCCATCAGATGATTTTTCTAAAATTTTTAAATATTTTCTTAAAGGTTTATGAAATTCCCTTTTCGAAAAGGTGTTGTTCACAATTTAACAATTTTGGATAAGCCTAAAATGATTTTTCAAAGTCCATCACGCCATTTCCTTGTACATGATGCTTGTATCATGATAGAACTAAATTTAAAAATTAATTTTGCCTAAAAAGTGATTTTCTAGGATTTTTTAAATATTTTACATTAAACCTTATTGAGTCATCTTTCTAATGGTACCTTATTCACCCCCTAAAGCCTTTGGATAAACTTGGATTGAATTCATGTAAAAAGATGACATGATGTTATCCTCTGTTTTAACTCAATTTTTGAAACACCCTTATAAAGATATTTGAATGTCTCAAAATGCATTCGATTGGTTCCCTTATAACACAAGCACTTTAGACTAGATCAAGGCATAGGATAAAAATATATTTTATATGAATCTTTAGTTTCTTATTTTTAAAATCTTTTTTTTAAAAGATAATTTTTTTTAGAACATAAAAAATTTTCATTTTTGGGGATACGCCAACCCTATTACTCCAAAGGGATACTCCAAACTTGTTTTTCATAAAAAAAAACTTGAATTTCTTCTCTCAAATTTATTCAAGATTCTTAATTATTTTCTTAAATCATCAAAATTTTCATCTTTAGGGATACTCCAACCCTATTACTCTGAAGGGATATTTCAACCCCATTTTTCATTAAATACTCGAATTCTCTCTTTATTCCAAATTATTATCATAACTTTACCTTTGGAAATACTCAAACCCTACCTTTTTGAAGGAATACTCCAATCATGCCTTTATCTTAAAAAATAAAAAAAATTCTTTTGGGCATGCCCCAAATTGTTTTGATTAAAATCTTTTTTACCCCTCAAATTATCATCGAATCCACACTTGTTTCTAAATAGTCATCCTAGTTATTATTCATAATCAAAGACAATTATGAGAAATATTCTGATCATCCCTCCTTTTTATGTTTTTTTGTTTGTGATTGTTTGTTTATGATGTTATTAAATTATTTCTCATCTTACTAACATGTGTTCATTTTGTAGTGACTACCATGCATTCGTATTTAAAATTTGTTTTCCAATAAAATTTACAAGGCAATGTTCCATATTGTTATCTCTCCAATGCGTAACATTGAATATTCAAATTTTTGAAAATTTAATTTGAAAATTATTTTCATAACAAATCTTTATGCTCTTTATTACCTCTACAGTGCATAGGTGATTTCAAATTATCTTTCAAATCCTGGATTTAGATTTTCCACAAAAGTTCATGCATTCAAGGGGTTTATATCTAAATAATGACCAAATTGAACTATTTAAGTTAAAATGAAGTGAGACATATTTATTAGGTACTGAGTTCTGGCATCATGGGGATGCTAATCTTTCCCCACACGAAACCAACTCTTAAACCCAACCAATGAATCTCTAGACTTTGTAGACCTTGAAATCGATATTCGAGTTTTATAACTTAGAATATTATTTTCACATGGCAATCGATCTTGCCTAGCTTGAAATGATTGATGGTGGCTCTAAGTTTATTGCCAATTCATGGTGGCCATCGAGACAAGTTGGACAAGGCCAATATATATTCATGCAAAATTATTTAAGTTTTATTCATTTTAAAGTAAAATATCACGAATAGCTAAATAGAAGATATCACACAATAGGAAGAAATACAAGTACAAATTATAAGTTTGATGGAGCTACTTAAGCTAAAAGAGCTAGTTCACCAACAGCCAGAAAATGCTATCGATATTCTTATTAGGACATTCGAAGGGGTGCAAGCTAAAGGACTGTTAGACAATGTCCTAGACATATAACTAATAGATGCCTAAAGTGTACAGCAAAATGTGCCTATAACTAATCCACCACTAGCAGTTAATATTAATCCTGATATCCTTACACATAGGGTAGATACATAGATTATAACAACATAAGAAGACTTGGTAGATTATAACAACATAAGAAGACTTGGCGATTCCTAACTTGCATTAAAAAGAAGGGCATAAATAGAATGGCAAAGAGCTAGTTAAAGCAAAATTGCAAAAAAAAAGAAGCTACAGCTTATGGAAAGAAGGCTTAAGGCTATAGAAGGAGCTAAACCATATAACTTGGTTGATGTAGATAATCTTGGTCCAATGCTAGATCTGATTATTCTGCCAAAGTTTAAAATTTCAAAATTCAAAAAGTATGCAGGTTCACTTGCCCTAAGGAACATTTGACAACATATTGTCAGAAAATGGTTGGTTATACTAGATATAAGAAATTATTTGTCCACATTTTCCTCAAAAGCCTAATTGGGACAACTCTAGAATAGTACTTCAATTTAAAGAAAAGCCAAATAAGTATAGAAAGGGATTTGACTTAAGCATTTTCTTGACAATATGAGCAAATGTTAAAAATGGCCCCGGATCAAAGAACCTTCCAAAATATAAGAAAAAAAATCCTAATGAAAGCTACAAAAAATATGCTTGTAGATGGAAAGATATAGCTTCGAGTATCCAACTACCTCTCACTAATAAAGAAATGAATACATATTTTATGGATACTTTATTGTCCCCATATTGGTTGATATGTTTTCCCTAAGTTTGTAAACTTTTTGTTTCCTTTAGAAAAAATTAAAGAAGGTATAAAAACTAGAAGGATCATAAATTCCAGTCAGGTAGCATATGTGGGATGAAAAAGTGACATATAAATAAATGCCAACAAGACACGGCTAATGAAATTCAGAATCATAGTAAGTTAAGAAAGATAAAAAATCTATTCAGACTATGTCCTCACCCTTAGCCTTTCATCATTCAGCAATCTCAGCAAATGTATCCCTGTACATCATAGACCTTTATGCTAACTATTTTGATCCAAAGTTTAAAAAAAAAATAGACTAGGGAGATGATTCAGTCAATTTTTAGAAGCAAAAAAGAAAAAAGTGTGAAGTGTATCATGCCCCATTGATTTCCTATATCGAGCTCTTTTCTTTGCTTGTTCAGAATAGGATGTTCTTTGTTATTCTAGAAAAGCCTATGAGACCTCCTTACTCAGAATGGTATAATCTAAATGTCAAATATGAGTATCACTAAGTGGTGGAAGGCTATTTTATGGAGAATTGTAATGTTTTATAGAGTAAAGTGCAAACTCTTAGGAATATTGACCTAGAAAAATTTTAGGAGCTGATAGATGCCTACCAATGATGATCAGTCTACAGATCATTGACCTTATGCTAGTAGGCCAAACAGGGGCAATTTTTATCCTGGCTTTAAAATTTCAGATCTCTCTTTTTAGACTATGAATTTCGAAATAAATTTTGGTTTATAAATAGCGTATATTTTGTCATATACCATGAATTTTGTTAAAACTGATTCCAGTATCTAAGGTAATGATGATATTTTGGAAAAGTTTTCTTTGCCAGATGATCACCAGTAAGTTAAACTTTCTTACAAAGGTCCTTCACTTCCATTTATATGGTTATCATAAGCTTTTAACCAATGACCATTCATAACCATAGACCTTTAACATGTATATATCTTTTACAATCATAAACTTTTGATAGCCAAATCTTTTTCCTAGGATTACTTCAGAGTCAAATAATTAAGTTATACTCCTAAAAGATTCATATACCAATAGTTTAATCTATGTTAAAATAATGATAATAACTCTAAGATCTCTTACATTTAAATAAACTTTTGCCATAACTTCCATAACACTTTTCCAAATCCTTGATTTAGGAATAGTGAGAGTACAAATGAGCCAAAAACAATGTTCCTTTTGTGACAAAACCATTTCAATTTGATGCTTAATACATGAGTTATGGAATTCAATGTTTTTCCATACCAATTCATTTCATTTTAAAAGGTCAACCAGAACCATGATTCATTGGCAGTTATGAAGCTGATAATGTTGAGAGGCATACTTTATGCCTAAAAAAAATAAATAAATAATAGCAAAAAATTTTGGATAAATTTAATTGCAACATCATGTTATTAAGGCACTCAAAATCATTTCAATAAATGAAAATGATCCTCTTTCGCTAGGAAATGCTCAATAGTTTAGATTGTTTTAGCTTATTTATCTTTTTCTTTCTAAACCTTAAATCATGGCCTATGTTTGTACCCACAAAAGTCCATTTTAATCAAACATATCCATTTGGGCCATTAAGCCATTTCTAGGAAACTCTTTGAAAATCCATCCTTTTGGATGAGTTTTAGTCATTAAGAATACAATGGGACAATTAATTCAAAAAATGGAAAAAGAAAAAGTAAAAGAAAAAGACAACAAATGAAGTTCTAGGGTGAAAACTGAAAAAAGATAGTCTAGAAAAAACTTTAAAGGCTTTTAAAATGCTTCTAACTAGTGAAGGTTGATTAAAAGCAATTATTATAGAGGTCCTTTAACTAGTACTGATCATTATGTGATCTGGTTTTTCAATCATTAGGTAATTATTACTCTTGTCAGTTTGTTTTGACCATTGATTGGAAATTTTAGAAACCACATATTCCTTATCATCTTTTTTTAGCCTTAGATGGTACTAATGTACCCAATTTTACGTTGTGAGTAAATTTTTATGTAAAACTATGATTTTTTAACCCTTTTTGAACTTCATTTATAGTGTCTTTGGATTACCGACATCAATAAAAAGTTGAGTCAAATGCCTAAACATCTCTTTCAAGATAGCTTTTTAGAACCTTCATGACCTACTTCAAAAGTCAATGCATATTAAAGGCCTTCTAAATTAGCCCTTCATGACTTTATGTCAACATAGTTTGACACTCGTTGAGCTATTGTATTTAAAGATTAAAAGGACATTTTAACTTGGTTGTGCGCCTTTCAAGGAATTTCCATGAAAGGAACATTTACCTAGATTTGGTCTTGATAAACTTTGACTGTGTTGTATCAATTTTATCAAGACATGTTTTTAGCGGTGCCACCCTATTTGTGCCTTTAAATTTATTTCCTCAATTCATTCAAAGATATCCCCAATAGTGATCACTGATCATAAGAAAGCTTTAACATCATGATGAATATAGCATATATGTTATCCTTGATATTGGAAAATTCACTCATTCTATAATTTCCATATTTTTTATTAAGTAGATTTTTTTAGGTTAAAATGAGAAAGTGATCTCATTCTATAAATTATAGAATTTAGATGAATTTTGATACTTCTAATGAATCCAATGGAAGTATGTAAATATACTTTGAATAATAAAATACTAATTCAATATTTGATGACTTTTAAAATGAAATTGAATAATTCCTAGATTCTTGGAATCAAGATTAAAAAGGATTTTGAAGGGCAAACATCAAATCACCCTTTAACCTTCAATAAAAATCCATATAGAAAAAAAATAAAATTAGCAACAATGAAGCTCAAATTGATGACGCTTCATCAACATACAAGAATCTTTATGATATATGAAGTCTATGCCCTTTTCATTCGATCTCGTGTAGGGTTAGCAAAGTTTTAAATAAGATACCATTCTCATTCGATGATGTATATGGTAGGTAAGGTTTTTCATTAAGATACCTTCTTTATTCAATCCCATGAACGATAGGCAAAGTTTTCATTGAGATACCATCTTCATTTGATCTTGTGAAAGGTAAACAAAATTTTTATGCACTTTGCATTTGATCTTATGAAGGATAGGTGAAGTTTTTATTAAAATACCTTTTTTTTCGATCCTATGAAAGGTAAATGAAGTTTTCATTAAAATACTCTATTTTTCAATCCCCTATAGGGTAAGCAAAGTTTTGAGTAAGATGTCCTCTTTGTTTGATCCTATGTAGGGTAGGCAAAGTTTTCATTAAGACACGCTTTTTATTAGATCCCGTGAAGCGTAGGTGAAGTTTTGATTAGGATACCCTTTTCATTTGATCCTATGTAGGGTAAGTGAAGTTTTCATAAAAATATCATCTTCGTTTGATCCCGTGAAAGTTAGGCAAAATTTGAAGTAAGATACTCTCTTTGTTTAATCTCGTGTGAGGTAGGCGAAGTTTTAATTAAGAGACCCTCTCCGTTTAATCCTATATAGGGTAGGCAAAGTTTTGAGTAAGATACCTTCTTCATTCAATCCATGTAATGTAGGTAAAGTTTTAAAAAGAATAGCTTTTTCATGTGATCCCATGTAGAATAGGTGAAAAAAACTAACCTCTTCATATAATCCTGTGTAAGGTAGGTTAAGAAAGCTTTTAAAAGCCCAAAAAATGGCTTTAGCCTAATCTAAATTAGCCCCGAGCTCAAAAATAGATGATAGCTTTGGCTTAATCGAAATTGAACCAAGGCCAAGAGTAATCAATGGCTTTGTCCCTATCAAAGTTAGCACTAAGATAAAAGTAGATAATGGCTTCATCTTAATCGAAATTGGCATAAGCACAAGAGTAGTTGATTACTTTGTCTCCATCGAAACTAGTATTAAACCCAAAAGTAGATGATGACTTTGGCCTAATCAAAATTGGTATAATCCTAAAAGTAGATGATCGCCTTATCCTTTCCAAAATAACATATAAAATGGAAGCCTAAAAGTAGCAAATGGCCTCAACCCAATCAAAATTGGGATTTAAATGTCAAAATCCAAGGGAATTGGTTAAGTAAAAACCTAATACAATTGGCCTATATAGAAGAAATATATATTTTAAAAAAGAAAGAAAGGTGAAATTCCTTGCATGGAGGCCTTCTCTACAACAATGTTCATTACAGTCCACATGAAATTATGTCTACTTGATCTTTGTCCTATTCCTGATTCTTAGTAATGGACAAAAAAGGTAGCTACAGACAACTAATTTCGTTTGAGCCTCTGTTCTAGTAGTCCCAAATATATGAGACCAAGAATATAGTTACCATCTAAATAAAGGTCGATCTCTATCGAGTAGTTTGCATATTTTTATAATTTATTCTACTTCACATAAATGGCTATATTTTTATGCAACATAAAAAGTGTCGTTTGAAGACTAATCTTGGATAAAAAGATGAATTTTCACAAGGAAATTTATTTTTAAATATTCTTTTATCAAAATTTGAAAATCAGTCTTGCAAATGATGTCACAATCAAATTTCCCATTTTTATGAACTTTTTGAGATTTTTTTTTTGTAAAACTCAAAAAATTAACCATCGTATATTTTTACCTATGCCCGGATAATATTTATGTCGATATGCACTCCAAAAAATTAGAAATATTCAAGAAAAATTTTTTATTAGCATTTTCTACACTAAGGTGTGTAATTATCAATTTTACGAATTATTTTTAAATTTTTCATAGTATCATGACTATTTGTTTCGCGAGTCTTTTAATAAAAATTTGTTCTAGTTTTGAAGTTTCATCGTTAGCCTTTTTTGTTTTAATTAATATTTTAGAGAATATATTGTATTTAATTCATTTTATAAGTTTCAATGTATTTATTTTTTTATGTTTCTCGAATTTAAAATGTAAGCTTTCCTTTATCTATAAAAACTTTAATAGAATTTTCTCAAGTTTTAAACTTTGAAATTCCTTAGAAATCTCCATTAAATGATCATAAAATTAGTTTTGAAAAATTCTAATCCATTTTATAGTTTTTTCTCATTTTCAAAATACAAAATTTTCTACTCCATAATTTTTTAGGAGGATTCTTTTGAACCTATAATTTTTAAAATTCATGAGATATTTTTATTAAATTTGTATTAAATTGATTTTTAAAAATTTGATTTATTTTATGAGTTTTGTATTTTTTTAAATATTAATTTTTTTATAAAGATTTTTCTCGTAAAATTTTTTGAGTTTGAGTATTAATATTGTTAGACCTTCAGGTGGTGAATGAACTCAAGAGGGGGTGAATTGATTTCTCAAAATTTTGATAAATTAAAATTTTGGTAGACAAACTTGAGAAATCCAAACAATAAAC